>CAHIKZ030001313.1:3377500-3435000 GCA_903632075.3 Acanthosepion pharaonis
AGTCAATTTCCCACATACATTCTAAGGCTTCCTTCTGTCTTTTCTACAAATATTTTCATGGCAACTGCTCTACGGGTTACCCTCACTAGCACCCAAACTGCATTAACATTAATTTAAGCGTGCTACTAGTGTGACATCTCAGTCCCACATTTTCATTGTGGAAACGCTTAAATGTAGTCGTCTCTTCTACTATAACAGCTTCTTATCTCGCACTTCCCAACAGTGGAACTCTCTTCCTCTTACTTGCTACCCCGATAGCTATAACCTTCAAATATTCAAATGTAATGTCAATCGACATCTTCTGATGCCTTGATCTTGATCCCAGGCCTTGTCTTTATCCTTTCCCAAACAACCCTTCTTTATCGTTGCTCTCACTACCTATAATGCCTGCCTTGGGGTGATAAGCTTAAGAAATGCCTAGTTTCTCAAACATTTTCATAAGTATGCTTTTACTGGATAGGGCTAGAGCATCTCCCAACATTTCCACCTCGATTTTTCTTGTCTAGTCGATTTTCTTGGATCAAGCTATCAATTAGTGGAATTCGAATGTATCAATAATTCTGTACAACGTTAGTGTCTTAAGTTTCCACCAGTTGACTTTTGGGAGTCAGATAGATTACGAAACATATTGACAAATATATCTACAGAGCAAACTTATAATGTCACTCCTAGTCTTATTTTTGTGTCAATGGGACACACCCAGATATTATGTTGTCACATCTCTCCTCAAACGCGGCTGTTAATTTTCAGGACATTAATTTTGTAATTCATGGTTGGAATGCAGTGATCCTTGTTAGAGGTTATGAACACAGCACTTAATAGTTTCAGATCACAGCTTCACAATGGTTTGAACTACATCAGGATTGATGTTTTTAATGAGTCTTTTGCTTGTAGAGTTTTTTTTTTCACAATTCTTCATGTTGTTTTGTTTGTTTTTTTTTAAATCAATGTACTCTCGTTTGTCACGTTTGTGATGTCAACAAATACTCCATGTCACATTCGTAATGCTCGTTGTAGTAGAGAATTTGTAATCGCAGATGCAACTATAGTACAATGCTAGTGTCAGACGCCTTCAAATAATCTCGCATTAATCGTACTTTATCGATAATACTCACTCGAATAGAAATCCGCGTATAATGGTCTGAATAGAGAAATAGTATAGGTTCGAATTAACAATCAATCTATATTGACTTAGTTCAAAAAGCGGCCTAAACCTTCATGTGCATAATTTTCATCAGAACACCATAGGATCTTTATATAAATTACTTTCATTTATATTGTCCAGCGTAGTCAAAATCTACGTTGTGGCAGGTCTCATTCTGGTTCATGATATTTTAAAATCCTTATTCTGATATTGAGAAATGATAATAAAACTAGGTCTGTGATCAAAAGGATTTTAAATGACAAGTTCACAGTTATCTGATACATTCGATTTCATCGCATAGCCAGCCTGTTTGTCAAAAACAGCGTCTGTCTGGGTATGTTGTGATCCTATATTCTAGGCTTGCATAGCACTGAGATCAAATAGAGAGGTTGGAAATATTATTGAGTTGTTATTCAAAAAATCCTCATTATTATTATTATATATTCGGAAAATTCGTTTTACTGTGAAACTTAGGTTTCAATATTTCAGGATTAATGCATTTTCTTAAAGAAAAAATATTTTTCAAATTGCAGAAAAAGAAATTATTAAAAAAATCCAGCGAGTACTTTATTTCGAGAACATCAGCTGTTTTAGATATAATTTTATTCGATTGTTTTTCTTCCACTGATTACGTGATCATAAACCAGTTGCTCGAAGGTCTTGATAGAAAATAATGCTTTTCTGATAATGCAAGCAACATTCTATTTGGAAAGATAGCGTTATTCTACGTTACTAAGGACTTTTCCAAAGTGAAGCCTTAGATCTATACTTAAATAATATTATCAATGATAAAATTCATTTTAATAGTCATTAAATTTCCATTGGCTGAATGATACTGCGAAACATTATTATAAATTAAGCGAGGAATACTGATAATTCTCCAGTTCTCATTTATTTCTCATCAGATATCAACCCACTGTTATATCAATGGATTTCATTCTACACTGGATCTCATGTATCTCTTTAATTTTATCACACAAAAGATAATCTTTTACAAGTATTAATTGGAAAAGTGTCTGAAACGTAACTGAAGAACGCCATAAAAATTGATGATATCACTTCTCTCTCTCGTAAGGCTGTCAAAATCTCCGGTGAATTAAAGAGATATGGTGAAATGTCCAGAAAATTAAGTAACGTATAAATGCATAAAAATTTTGATGGAAAGTGATTGTAGTTTATCTTTGACAATATATAAAGCGTACGCAAAAGTTTTCAACATCGAGCGAATTTCCCTCGATACATACATTATACATACATATATATATATATATATATATATATATATATATATATATATATATATATATATATATATATGATAACATTATTTAGTAATTCGTATTGATAATTCCGAAAAGGTTATATATCAGAGAGAGAGTTCAATGTAAGAAGGAGTAAATTATAATCATGGAAGCGGGGACTTTAGAAACCCATGGTAATAATTTATTTCGCAAAACAGATAATTTCAAGCGATTTTGGTTTGATGAGACGAAAACGAATTATCGGTTTTACGGAAGAAAATACTACCATGGGTTTCTAAAGTCTCTGTTTTCATAATTATATATATATATATATATATATATATATATATATATATATATATATATATATATATATATATATGCTCATTTTAATCGGATCAATTTCTTAATTTTGTTATGAAACAGCCTGTCGCATCCAAATGTTGACTTAATGTTTTCTTTTATATTTATATTTTCATACGGACTATCACTGATATTGAGCACTTTATCCCATAATTATACCACACTTTAAAACTATATTTCTTCATATATATATATATATATATATATATATATATATATATATATATATATATATATATAATATTAATACATATTAGTTATAAACACTCGTATCTATATTGGTGTGTGTGGGGGAAAATTGAAGGTGCGCTTACAGATACATGGATTTCAGAAAATGACAATATTCAGTGAATTTTTAAAACTCCATTGAATGTATAATTCGACCAGTATAATCTACTGTCTTCGAACTGTGTATGTTGCAAATTTAGCCGAAGTTTAACCAAAAAATTGTTGGAGATCGATCTTATCTAATCGTTTTCTGCGCTTTGAAAATATTGATAAAAGTCGTTAGGTCTTTTTTTTTTTACTTAATTGATTGATTATTTTTTTTAAACTTATCAATGCCGCAACATGATTGATATGAATAACTCTTTCTCAGATAAATTAACAAATCGCAAGCTATAAATCATATTCTTTAGCTAATAGATTTTGTGGAATATCCTTACTTTTCTCAATGGTATTCACAAATACACCCTTGTACATTAGAATGACGGGGTGTAATCGATTTCTATTTTTTCCTCAAATTAGGTCATTTTACAGTGGTGTACAGTAATATGAATCTATTTTCGGGGGTATGATGAAATTTGTGTGAACTTGAAAAATATTACGTCATCCGTGATTGCATCAGATTTTCATCACGCCCAGACACTACTCTTTCAACTGTCGATTAGTTGTCCTACGGTCATTGCGATGGATGTTGCTCCAAGTAAGCGAAAGAACATTGTAACGCTTCACGAGCACAATGGCAAGACTTACCAGTGTGAAAATATACTATAGACTGGCCTGGAATCTCCTTTGATCTAAATCCAAGCGAGAATCTGTGGTCAATCTGTAAGGAACGACTTCGTGGAATGGACATAGGAAGTGCTAACATGTGCACTGTATAGTGATTTTAAAACACTCGTGTGGAATGATAAAGCGCATAACAATTAACCCACCCGTATATTCCAGGTCATGTGACCGTGTATATAGGGCACTATATTAATGTCCAGGGTACTCACCATCGGGGTTGATGTATGTCTGTACATGAGTGGCTATATATCGTCCTCAAAATAAACAGTGGTATGCGTCTGTAAAATCTGCGTCGTTTGGATGACATTTTCTCGCATAAATTTCATATGACGGGGGCGAGATGACCAGCAGCGGGACAGGACGGTGCGTCGGATACTTTAATAAAAATGCAACTCCATATTTGAAGCCACTCTTTTATCGGATTGGCAATGGATGGCTGACGTTGTTAATCTGCTTCCTTCTTTCTGTCATGTGTTTAGGGGATATCATATTACGTTAACATTCTGGCCATGTTGTATGAAATTTACGGGTGCAATACTTGTCGCAGCCCTGAAGAGAACTGGCCATCAATTCTTTTGTTTACTGATGCACTTGCAATATTTGGCGAGCTTCAATCACTTCCCATGATAATAAAATCTGCTAAGTTCAAATTGGAATGCAAAATCTTTAGAAAACTCGACTCGCTGTGTCTTTTGACTGTTTTATGGTGGTAGTCATATTTGTCATGCCGTCACATGAAAATTCTCTCAATATTAAGGCTTTTCTGGGTGGGACATAAAGTATCGCTTATACGCCGCTTTTTTAACAGTATTAACATTATATTCAATGATTATATATACATGGCGTACTTTTCTTATAGCTAGTAGCGAATCAGATATCCCCATATATATATATATATATATATATATATATATATATATATATATATAGATAGATAGATAGATAGATAGATAGATAAAATTATTAAAACAAGCATAAAAAATCGAGATGTTGAGCGTCTGGCAAATGATCTGACCGCTCCACGTACTGGATAAACGTCGGCATCGATCCTTTCAATTCAGCAAGGAAATACCAAATTAAATCTCACTCATCTCATTGGTTCTCACCTGTTCTCTAAGCCACTATACCCCAGCGACATACCAGACCGACATGTCTGATTGCAATAGACGTCTCCTTGTAATAAGTGCAATGGACCATAGTTACTCTATGCTGATAGAATGAAACAATGTATAGCATATCACAAGTTTTCTTCTTGCGACTGTTGGCGCATGTGTGAGAGTGGGATGAACAACAGCATATCCTCAATCCTTCCTCTTAGTCCGAACAACCACAGCAGATAAGGCTGAAATGCTTTGCTCTTGATAATAACGGCGTAGCTAGAGCTGTGGCTCTCGATATCTCGAAAGCGTTTGACAAGGTTTGGCATGCTGGCTTTCTACATAAGCTTCAGGGCTACGGTATTACAGGAAGACTATTTGATTAAACCCATTGATTCCTATCAAATGGTGAAGTGAATTTCGTCCTTAGAGAGTTCTATTCCAGATCCTTTCATGCGAAGGCTGGTGTCCCCCAAGGCTCTATCCCGGGTATTACAATGTTTCTAGTCATCATCAATGATCTTCTTGATTTCATAAACTCTCTAGTGTGCATCTATGCAAACGGAACTACCATTTACTCCTGTCTCAATAGTCTATCGGGGATTGCTGACAAAGTTAATCTGGTTGTTTGTCTCGAAAAGAATCTTAACTGGGGCAGGAAAGCGGCGTGTGAATTTTGATGCCTCCAAAAAGGAACTGCTCTCATTTAACCACCATAGAGAAACTACTCTGCTCCTTATCATCTTGGTCGACTTCGGAAGAGTGTCTCACTGCGCATCCTTGGCCTCACGTTTTCCACTGATTTAAGAGGAACAATTACATTGAAACAACAAATACGTCTAGCGCAAGGAAAGATGGTTCGCTGTGAATGTTTTCTCGTCTGTGTCTATCCTACTCATCTACAAATTTACCATTCGTACATGCATTGAATACTGTCGCTATATATGGTCTGGTGCCCCTGCTGTTCATCTTGAGGTCTTCGATAAAATGCAAAGAAGGATCGGTACTGATTTGGCATCTCGACACCAGTCACGTGATGTGGCGTCCCTTTGTCTTTTCTATAAATATTTTCATGGCAATTTTTCTGAAGAGCTATATTCCCTGGTGCCACGACGACACGAATTTAAACGTGCTACTAGATTGGCATCTAGGCCCCACTCTAACAGCTTATACTCTCGCATTTCCCGACAAAGGCACGTTCCATGTGCCGCTCTAGTATGAACCTGACTCATCTTGCTACTGTCTACCTTTAAAAAAGACAGTGTTCAAGCGAAAAATGGATTAATGCTGTAATGTCTGGGTTAGCTATACTCAGTATTCACTTTCTAACATTGATATAGATCAAAATTGTTTAAGCGAATTTATGGGTTATGAATTATATTCTAACCTATATTCTCTTATCTACAGATGGAACGTTGCATGTACCTTATTATTCTATGGCTATTTCCACTGAATCAAACCCTCACAGCTAAGACTAATCACGCTGTATACATTATGTAGGACCACTTTCTGCTGCTTGCTCTCTCTTCTTCTTCTTTGATGAAATAATCCAACATTCGATGCCATAAAGACGAACGTAATCACATAATAATTCAATACTCTTTAGTTTGTTTTTAACGAATTTTCCCTATTTTTCAATGCTTTTCTTAACTTCTGGAAGGCATTTTTAGGCATTCGAATGCTACTTTAGATTTTGGCAGTGGATTTCCACAATTCCTACACATTTAAATTATTGTGCTTTATTTTTACAATGATGTTTACCCTTGTACAAGTAACAAAGGTCACTCGAAGGAAATGGTTATATATTTATAGGTACAGTTTATGGGTAGATGTAGGAAAGATAAATGTTTACCCCACACATGAACAGGGTAAAATTGTAGGGATATGGTATAAACCTCCTAGGAGTTGGTTATTTTAGCGTCTCCAATTCGTAATTCGAGCTGTCCTTTTTGCTGATATCTGATGCTTCGTCTTTTCATCTAGATTATCTTTCCCAACATCTGTAAAGTTCCTGTAATTTAATTTCCGTTATCAACACTGTGACATCAGCATATCTTATGTTGTTAAGATTGTAACTGGAAATAATGACCCCTTCCAGGACTTCTCTTTCCCTCAGTATCTCTCAGTGTAAAGCTTGATTAAGTCTGGTGGAAGTACGCATCATACGACCATGTCTATTTTTGTCTATTTATTGGGTACATTTACTATCTGCATGTAGGCCATTTCATCATTAGAAGTTCTGGATTATTCTAATCTCTTCCCTAAACATACCAACCTTAAGCCAGTTAAAGAATATTATCTGCAAGAGAATAAAGGAAATAAATCTGTCAAATCTTTCATGCCGGTTGACATTAGATTTTTTAATCTGATGCATCATTCACACCAAATTAAAAATAGATTTTAATTTCATTATGTACTTTTTCAATAAATCGCAAATAATCAAAATCATTTAGAAGCACAGATGGGATTCTTTCCATTTTTATTCCATTGTTTTCGATTAATTAGAATTTTTTAATTAGTTTCTCTCCTAATTTAATACTAATTGTCACTTACCTCAAGTCGTTTTAAATTCTTATTTGTTCCTCCTACCAAAAATAACCAAAAGAAACCCTTGAAATTTAACAGCCTCTTATTGTCGTACTTACAATAGAAAATAATCATTTACGTCTCTTGTTTTAATCAACTACTGAAATAGACATTCATTTCACAGGACATTTTAAGATTGCTACGATGATTTTTTTCAAGATTTTCTTTTAAACATAAGACAATAACGAAATCATGTGTTCGCTGATGTTCTGGCATAGATTATTTTTTTAGATTATTAGCAATTTCTTCCTAAATGTATTTTATTAATCCAAATATTGTGTCCTTGTGTTCTTCGGCCTTCATGGTCCTAGTTAAAGAACTGAAAGAAAATATTGCAATTATTCTTAGAATGAAGCGAACTTTGATGACGGTATAATTATTTCTTATAATAAATATAATTAATGATATATTTATTCTAAATTTTTAAAATGAAAATATGTTATTATTTCATGAAGTTTTGGATATCATCAACATTATTTGTTTCTTTTTGCCTCTTTTACTACCAAAAAGTTATGAAACTTTTTTGCTCATTTTAATGATTCCTAATTTGGATAAAATATTTTTTTTTTTCAGATTTAAGTTTTGTAACTTTATTCATTAATACAATATTTTACTCTGCCTTTTTGTAACTTGCTGATATATAGATAAATACAAAATGGTAATTAAAATTGTTAAAGTCTATATTTAACTGATTCCTGTAATCAATAAACTGTGTTCTTTGTTAATGCTATTAACCACAATGCTATGTGATTCTGTTAAACGTTAAGGGAATTTCAATATTCCGACATAGTTATTCAACATTATTACAATTTGCCTACCACTGGTCGTTTCATTGTACAGCTTCTGATTCTGACTCTACCTGCTATATTCTATCTTTACAAAGACAAGATGAAACCCAAAATAGACTATTGCTGCCATATTTGGGTATGTGCTGCGCAGTCCTCACTCGAATGTTTTGATAGAATTAAAAATCGTCTCACAGATGAAAAATTTGCACGTCACTCGTTAATCTGTCGCTTTTTTCATGGTAAGTTTTCTGGTTAACTGCATACCTTGTGAGTGGGACATACTTCGTATGGGTTGTCCCATCTTCAAATTTCATGGCTGTCCACCAGCCATAAAATTTGAAGATGGGACAACCCATACCGCATACACAAGGATGAAGCATCCTCTTTTCTTTCGTATTCCATTAATACGACGTATGTCCCACTCACGCAGTTTCTCCCCAAGAAAAACTGCTTTGTGGAACAGATTACCAGAAGGATTTTTCGAATCAGTTATATTTGACTTTTCTTGCCTTTTCTTATGCTCATAGAACATCATACTGTCATATTCTGACGTGAGTGCCTCTTGGACCTTGTATTTGTTATAAAAAAATTTTATCTAGTGATTATTAAAATATGATTATTATGAATGTTCTGTTATGAATATTCTTTCAAATATTTTAACAACAGAAATAATAAAAAAAATTTCTTATATAATATATGATAACTTTATTTGTTTTATTATTTATAGTTTGGTTTCTAAAGTAATAATAATAACGTGATGCATTCGATGGCAAACTGTTTACTCCGACATCCAGTATAAAATAGATATAAGTGTTTATGCGTGTATGTTTCTATGTGCATATCACTGATGGTCGCTCCATGTCGTGGTGAAGAGTCTTGAGTTGTTCTGAAAGCGATGCTGTCGGAAGATCTAAACACATTTTTGCGGCACCCTTGACGGCAAGGTCTAAGACAAGGACCCAGACTAAGTGCGGCCAACCGGAAAGACCCCAACGGTGGAACACGTGGATGGCGATTACAACAGATCTCAACGGTTGAACCGGCGGAAGAGAGCTAGGCATAGGAATATGTTAGATGAGGCGCTACTCGAAATTATAACAGATTCAGCCTCAGTCCGTTGTCCGTTTCATATGTGCAGGTCATGAAATCAAGTGTGTGGGTCAATACTGGCATGTTGAGGTCAACCTTAAACAAATTCACGCCATCAAAATTTCCTTCTGCTTAGAGTTTCCTTCCACTTCAACCAAATTTTGCAAAGCCAAACGGCGACCGGGAGTGGATGACGAGGTCAGGTTTTGTTGAAACTGGGAGCCTCTAGTCCTGAACTCGTACATTGATGGCGTATTCAATCATCAACCTCATCATCATAAGAGAAGCGAAGAGCAAATAATAAATTCAGTTATGGATACGATATAAACCCGATGACAACCAGTTTATATTTTATTTAATTATATTATACTATATATATCATATGCGTATATATATATATATATATATATATATATATATATATATATATATTATGCGCGACGGATAGCAAAAATATATATATATGTCCTCCGCGTAGAGAGTTGGTTTCCTCGTCGCCACTGTTATGGTCCGGTTCCTTGTACCACGGTGATAGTCCAAGGTAAAACCCATAAAGAAGAACTCGAACACGGATATGAAATAGCACAGATATATTACAAACACGAATATATACAGAGAAGTAGAAATTGTTAATACGAACAATCAGGTTTAGTAGTAATTGTCTGAATGCGACTCTGTTTCGGACTGCCTCTGACTCGACTGACTGACTCGCTCTGACTGACTGACAGGCTCCTGACGGACCTCACTCCAGACTTCAGATTGAACTCTCCGCTTCCTCTTGAGACGCAGTATTTATTACGTATGGAATAGTCCATTATGCTATTATGGGTAAGGTCCCATAACAATATATATATATATATATATATATATATATATATATATATATATATATATATATGTATGTATGTATAGTAAAATATATTTACATGGTATAGGATATTTATAGGTAAAATGCTCAATATAATGCTAGGGAGAAATATTATCTAAATAGACGGTACTGAGTTCAACAGCGATTTTCGCCAATTGTTGGCTTCACTCTCCGTATGAAACAATTTCTGTTCATCACTTTTCCTCCTCTAGAAGGATTTCATCGGACTAAAGTAATTTTATTAAGGAATTATATATGTGTAGTCTGGTGTAATGGAACTATAAAAACACGGTGTCGATTAGAATTCTGCCCCACAATAAATGCTGATGATTCTCGAAGGTAGAAATTTTATGATTTTAAATTTAATTTTTCTTTTTAGGCCTGATGTAAAAACCTGGACGAAAATTTACCGTGGTTTATCAAAAACAAACAAATTAGTTCTGTACACATTGGCATTCCTACAATATTTTGTTCTTTAAATATGGTAGATATTTTTTGCATCAGATTGAAGGTCAGATTTATATTGGAGTCATGTAAAAGATCCCTTTATTCTTTCAAATAATGTTTGAAATAATTTCCTCGATGTTTGATTTCTTTATTCATTGTGGTAATCTTTACAGATTATAAATTCATCCTTCAAGTTTTATATTATTATTATTTTATTTTGTATTAATTATTTATTGTTTTAATAATAGTTATACCAAATGTTATGTTAATTTTCTATAAATCATTTTCAATTCATATATATATTCAACCTTTAGGATTTCACGGTCCTGGGCCTTTTTGATATGGCCATATCTACACATGCGCACCAAAACCAAAGAAGCTGGTAGTTCCAACATTTTTAAGGAATTTTTTTCTGAGCTGATATCAGCAGTTGGGGCGTAATTCTTTGGGTACGGTTCCATGGTCTACCGAGATGTCACATAAATCAATGTCGTTCCAAGATGGTTAGATAAATAATAATTGAAGAATTGCCTTATGTAATACTATAAATTGCCACCACTCATTTGTTTAAATGAACTTAGAATAAAATATATATTCCGAATCAAATTTGAATTGTTTCAATTATTTAATTTGTGATGTAACGAATGAAATAATCGGTTCTGTTCGCATTACACAATTATTATCCATCTTTAAAAAGAGAATTCGTGTAGAAAATTGAAAGATTTTAGTGCTGGATTAATTTAAATTATACAAATTTTCCGGCAAAATAAGTGTAAGTCCGCATGTGTATAATTATATTTAAAGGAAAATGTTACAGTAAATATGAGCAAAAAAAGAAAAAAAGAAAATATTTATCAATATTTAATGCCGTAACCTTTATTATTAAATACAGTTTCACATCGCCTCGACATCGAGCTTGATAAGTGAGAACAAAAATCGTTTGGAAGGATCTGACATATTTGCTTAATATTATTGTATAATTGGGCTAAATTTGTCGGGTCTTTAGCGTTAACCCTTTTAGAAACATTATTCCATAAATTGTCAATCGGGTTTTGATCCGGACTCTGTGGAGGCCACTCAATGACATCCATATTATGGTGATCAAAATTTGCGTTACTTTTTCACTTTGTAAATGGGGCTATTATCTCTGTTAATAAATAGCTCCAGGTGGAATTTGCTCAGTCAAATATGGTAGAACATGTTCCTTAACTAGCAGGGCATAGCTTACACTGTTGAGTATTCCATCAAATTTAACAACTGGACCAATAACAAAACTACTGAACACACCCCTCACCATTACACACCCGCTTGCACCGTCTTTTTCACATATTTAAGATGGAATTCCTCGGTTGGGCGGCGTCGTACAAACGATTTCCATTCGATATAAAAATGCAAAGCTTGCCTGGTCACTCCAAAGAACTCTACACCAAATGTTGGTCGTTCATTGAATGTGAATTTTCGCGAACTTTACCCGCTTGAGTCGGTTCCTCTCCGAAACAATTGGCTTTTTCTAGCAATGCGCTCTAATAATCCAAATTCTCTTAGAAAGTTTCGGACAGTTTTACCAGATAATTGGCAGCAAATGTCTACGAGCGTCAGAATTCGCTTAGTTTCGGAAAGCCTATGAATTCATCTATCCAGTTTCATTATTGTTTTTCATGGGTCTTCCGATCCTTATATTGTCCTGTATCCTGGTAAAGCTTCCAAGCCGGAACATAAGGTGTCTTGCTGCACTTTAATTGCATGCTTATGTCTATAAAGGAAATGTTTTGTTGATGATGTAACACTATTTTTGATCTAGTCACTGGGCTAAGACTACGCTGCTTTCCAATTGCGAATTAATTGTATAACAATGCTCTCTTATTACACTATATACTACATTAATGTCCAGCCATGTGATCACCCATTTAGCAAATAATTTGCATAAAATCTATACGGCCATAAAATTATTTTGCTAGAAAATTTGGATAATTTAAGTTAATCCAGCATTAAAAATTTGTTCAAGCTGTAGAAAAATATACAATTTTTACATCATTCGTAAGAAAAATATGTTCTGCCTAAAGCATTCACAATAAATCTAATTTATATTGTTTTGATAGAAACATATTCTGAAATGAATAAAAATTTAACTATCGGTCTTAAACTATTTTCGCTGCTGATATATATTAACAATTGTAAGCAAATATATGGACAGTATGAAAGAAAAATACAGAAAAAACAAAATTCTGAATATGCATTATTAATGTTAAAATAAAGTCGACGTCGGACGTTTCGGTCTATTTAAGACCATCTTCATGGACATTTTCATTTAAACATAATTAACATTATAACTTATAACAATTTAACACAAAAGACGATGGACATAAGAGCCCAACTAATTCAAACAGTTTGCATATTCAGAATTTTGTTTTTTCTGTATTTTTCTTTCATATTAACAATTATATATCATGAATGCATCATCATATAAAAAAAAACAATAATATAATAAACAAAGAATAACATAACAATAAATAGATAATTAAAACAATCAATTTCCTCTTGACGCCATTGAATGCAACGCTAAACGAGCTACAGTTATCCTGCAGTTAGCAATGACGAGATATATTTTCTTCAAAGTGGCAGAAAAGTTTTAATCTTCTAATTGACGTCAATTTATTTCTCTTCCAAATGACGTAAATTTCTTTTCCTTCTAAATGATGTAAATATCACCAACATCGCTATCATCATCATCATCATCATCATCATCATCATCATCATCATCATCCCATTGACTCTTGTAATCGTAAGGGCTATCCGAATGTAGAACCTACATTAAATCTCCACCACAATGGACTATAAACGGCAGCTATCAGCAATTCTGGTAGGCTAATGCCTGTCCATTGACATTGTTCAACGATTTTTTGCGTTGGCGTCCTTTCCACGTCCACCTTCAACAGTGCTTTGCATAATGCTCTTTGTAATGTGTCCAAACAATGACATTTTTCTCCGTTTGACAATGGCGAGAAGAGGTTCCTAGTTGCCAACAAAACATTCAACCATTTTCCGCAAAAGTTTATGTTTCCGTCTAAATATATTCGTAAATATATTCACTTCTAAATGACGCAAGTGTACTTCTCATTTAAATTGTGTAAATCTATTTCGCATCTGATTGACGTAAATTCATTTCTTTTATAAATGATGTAAAGTCATTTGTCTTGTAAATGTCGTAAACGAGCACCAACAGAATATACGCATTTGGGTTGATACTTAATTGCGGCTATGCGCGTTTGTGATGGAAAAAATCTTCCATTCAGGACTTCATTTGTGAATGCATTGTCTGAGGGTTAACAAGGCTTTGTGGTTTTATACGACTATAAAATTTGATTGGCTAAAATTATATTGCAGTTCGGTGCTTTGTATAGAGACGCGTTCTACGTGGTTAAGAAAAACGCTCAATAAATGCCATCACACAGTAAACATGAATTAAACAATTAAGAATAAGATTTCATATAATGAAGACTATGGCATTACACAAGCATGCACGCACACACACACACACACACACACACACACACACACACACACACACACACACACATATATATATATATATATATATATATATATATTAGTAATATACATTTTGTTAATTTAATAAATATACATTTTGTTCGGTAACTGTCTGTTTCAACTCTAAAATCCATGCTCGTCGTAATAGTCAGTTACGGAAGGTAAAACATTTATATATATATATATATATATATATATATATATATATATATATATATATATATATTATCCCTCACCGATTGCATGTCTCGGAGTTTCACGCACAACGCAATCTTCAATTGCTGAGTATAGCCTGACCATTATGTAATTTTAAATTTTAAATATATATGCTTATCGCAATATTGGTGCAGTTATATTTTATATGCTGATTACTGATTTTTTTTTTAAATATTTATTTGGCAGTTAAAATAAACGGGATTTATATGAACATATCATATAATTTTAGAGCTTGGAATATTATTTTTTATATTAAGCATAAAGGGATAGGAGGGTTGTTTTTTTAAAAAAGGAAACAAAAACAAATCTGGATCAACGTATTTGAGCAGATATTTATTTTTATGCCTACATGTTACCATCATTTCATTTCTCTTGTTCAACAAGACATAAATTACATCTATTGCTTTTTTCCATTGTAGGATTTCACTCTTGTCACAATATCCCACGGGATAATAAGCGTATTATCACCATTCTTTAATTACCATAAGTATGTGCAGAGAGCAGTGCTTTTTATGCATTTTATATTGCCTAAAGTCATTCAGTTATAGTAGAAACGAAATTTCCAAAAAAAATTAAGTGAAACCATTATAAAAATTGACATCGAAACCGGAATTTATGCGAGCTCGGTATACAATATTTTCAGTCATATATTGACCGTTTAAGGGACAGATCGTATTTTTTGCGCAGTTACGTTTATTATATAAAAGATTATCTCTGTTGTCTATGTTGGTCATATATTTGTTTAATGTAATATTTTATGTTGGGATATAGATTTATCGATGTTATTAATCACGCAGGTATAGCTGATATTAACATTATTTTTGCTAAAAGTATTTCTTAATGTTGATGACTGATTAATGTTGAATGATTAAATCACGAGTCCTGTAAACCCATTAAGGTCGTAGGGGTACTACATATACGGCAGCTGAATAAGAACAACTGTAGGTGTGAATTCAGGATTTTCTTACTTATAGAGTGGTTGCCATTGAATGCTGTAGGACTCATCTCTCCTGCTATGTACCCTTAGATTTGAAGAATATTTTTGTCTAAAGTACCAGGACCTACAAAGCAGCAGGTAGTATAAATTAACAGATTCTTTCTCCTAAACTGTTTGTCACCCAAATCTATAGGACACGGTATATGTTGCATGCTTTACCCATAGCTAGGGAGAGATGAGATGCATTTATACGCTTCCCAAGTGTAATAATGTAATTAATGTAATGAACTCAACTAGAATTCGACCTCGACTTGTGATTCATCAATCCGAAACGCTAACCATAAAACAACCGTGCATTAATTCATTCCATTTACACACACACAGGCGCGCGCGCACACACACACACAAGCGCGCGCACACGCACACACATACACATATATATATATATATATATGTGTGTGTGTGTGTGTATGTATGTATGTATATATACATATATATATTCGAGTAATTTTTAACAGCAGCCGCCTCCGCTAACGCAACGCTCTTAATTAAAAGAATTGAGCACTATGGCCGTCTGACGTTTGTTTACATTCTTAAAAATAATACGATAGAATTTCCCTTTCTCTCTGCCTTCTGCTGACAGCTCAGGGGGTAGAAACTACGGCTAATGCCAAATTGGTCGGGTTTTGTTGCCGGCTTGAAGCAATCAAACATCTAACTGCACTGATGAGCGAAACAGACCTGTATGTGAATGACTATATATATATATATATATATATATATATATATATATATATATATATATATATATATATCGAGAGAAAAACATCCTTTCAATTGGATGTATTTGAGTAGTATGTTTGCGTTTATATCAGGCTATATGACAGATTGTCGGACAATTTTACTTGTTTCTTGTGATAAATTGCCCGGTGCCACAATAATTTCGTAATTAATATGCTCTTCTAAAACAGATTGTATTGATAATGTTTTCATTATATGTATTCTAGTTGTGCTATTATAGTTTAATTTCTCTTGTTTGTTTTTTTCCAAATATCCTGTTTCACGCGTCATGTTGAGTTTTATTTTAACTATACCTTCTTCAATCATCAGTTTGGTTTGTGCTGATTTAATTTTTTTTGACAAAACGAAGACCAGTTAAGACTAAAAATTTGACATCATATGTAAATATTCGGTTTGATCATTCACTAATATTTTTAAATATATTCAAAATTTTTTTGAACCCAAATCATTAACTGTTCCTTGCTATATTAAATTATTTAATAAGTCCAAACAATTTATGAAATGTTCTGATATTTGAAGGTTAAAATGGTGAGTTAAAATAACATGAAAATGCCACATTAAAACGTTGGGAGAAAAATAACTAAATATGTATGGCCAACCCCATACATTTAACAAGACAAGAAAAACCAGGATTGGAGATGTATTCTTTAGAATATTGTAAATAATGTAGCCTTGATTTTTAATATTCAGTAAAAACTTCTATGAAACAAATATTTACTCAAAAGGCTCAATGGTGCATTATGGGTGGCAAGGTCTATTGTATTCTCCTCATAGGTGTCTGTTTATTTAAATTACTGTAAAGTCTATTACACTTTATTGCATTCTGATCCAAAATTATTTCTACGCAATAGCTTCTTGCATATATATATATATATATATATATATATATATATATATATATATATATATATATATATATACAAAGAGACAGAGAGACTTACAGAGAGCCAGACAGATAGGCAGAAAAATGAAAATGATATTTGCCAAATTTCCACACAATAATTTTTTAATCACTTCAACACATTTTGTTTGCTGAAAGTTAAAGTGAGTGCGAAAAATTTAGTGGCAGAGGTGAGGAGAAATGAAAGAAAATTGTTCAAGATAGAAGATGGCGATTGACATTGAATTTAATTTTTTGAAAACTGTAGCTTATTCGGTTATATTCATATACTTGTGACCCTATCAAATAAAAATCTCTCGATCATGTTGCCTCGCAATCCCTAATCAATAACATTTATTGTGTTCTAATTTTCACTTTCATCTGATTATCTGGGCCAGTATAAATAAAATCATGAATCTCTACTTGGGGATGATGTACATATGATGATATTGAAGAAACATTGTCGCATAAATTATCTAAAAAGGCGCCATAGTAATCTCTCGTCTGCCTTTCCATACGTATCCTCTTTTCTTACAATGTTAATCGATTGCACATGAACTAGAAGATTTCTCATAGAGAAGTGGATGTTAAATTAATAATATTTTCAGCGTGGAACTCCTGCATTTATGCAAGAGATAGAAAATTTTCTCAAGAATAGCCGGAGAGAATCTTCACAAGATGGTGGTGTATTCATAATTATTTCAATTTCCACTTTACAGTCGCATTAATCTTTTAACCTACTTCCGGCATTCCGAAATATACGAGCGCCAACTACTTCCGCCAATGATATGTTCGTCGCCATTTTCAATATATAAAAATTTATCAATTCAATTAAACCTATTGAGTTTGTTTGGTAGTTAGAGTTTATTTTCTGGTAGATGAAATTGTAACCATGTATGACGATTATTTTATCTTTATTTTCCTGGGTGAATCTTATCTTTGTAAAAGAATCAAGTAAGTCAATTTTGCTGTTACTGCTTATATTGATTAATGTTAGAAAATACAAAGGGATTGTCCTTAGTTACGCTTCTGACATGTGTAGACCGTGTAAATAACGGCGGCTCGAAATGAGAAATGGAAGAGCCGAGTTCGAATCCCAGTCTGGATTTTTACATTCACTTACACGTAAATAAACTTAAAGGAAAGTTATGAATCCATCATCTCTCTCAGCTGTGCGTCAACAGTAAGACTTCTACATCAAAGAAGACGATATAGCCGCTAAGAACCAACGCGGTTAGTGAGATGGAAATAAACTGTGAAAACCTTATTGAGCAGGCAATAAAAGATCAGGTTTCAAAGTGAAAGAAGATATTGATTGACGTTGCATTTAACTTTCTTACTATAATAGTTGACAGGAACGCAAGAAGCTGGAAGTGAAATGTGTGAGTTGCAAAATTATTATCATCAAACTATCGGTTACTTTTAGTAATTTCAAGAATACAATTATAATATATTGTAGAGAATCTATTACTTCACGTGTATTTATGAAGTCGCGGTAAGAAAAAGGCTCAATGGTGCATTATGGGTGGCAAGGTCTATTGTATTCTCCTCATAGCTGTTCAGGACAATTACACATGAAAAATATAGCAAAGAATCAGAAAATCCCTGTTACGACGGTGCGGAAAGGAATGATGTCGAGATGTCAGGTTAGGATCGATAGCATTGAATGTTATTTGTAAAGCAGTTTTTGAAAAGCAGTTGTCCAAGGGAAATTTAATGCTAATTTCCGAGCAATAACAACATGAATTTCAAATAAGTATTTATATTAAGTTCTAATTTGAATATCGTCACCATCATGAAATCTTATATATATATATATATATATATATATATATATATATATATATATATATATATATATATATATATATATATATATATATATATATATATTAGTTAAAATTAGAGAGCCAGACAAACCTACCACGGTTTCCCTTAGCGGATCATCAGGAAGGTTGGCTAAAGGTAAAACAGAAAGGAATACTTATAGTCAATAAACAAATAACTAGGTCTGCGCTACTTATTGTATTGAGCACATTATTTAGTTATTTTGCGTACTCGTATCGGAGTTTTTTTCTTTGGGCTTTGGACTTGCATGCTAGATGATTATTTTCGGGTAACGTACATGTTTTTGGTTCTTTCTTTTTTTATACCTTTTTTTTCCCTTTGGTATTGGTTTGATTATTTTCCGAACAAGTATAGTTTCTTATACTTATAAGATTACTATTACTACTACTACTACTACTACTACTACTACTAATATATATATATATATATATATATATATATATGCATTCATGTGGAGGAAGGATATATGACAAAGTGGAGTTTTTTTCGTGTGACACGTTCCGTCCCTTAGGATTTAAATGGCCAAATTACGCTGATTTGCCTTCCCACGCGCACGAACGGGAGACGCTGGAAATTTCATATTTTGAAAAGAAATATTTTTTTAATATGTTTTGGGTGTATAACATATCCAATTTCATTTAGATTCTTTTTCATTTTTGTTTTTATTTCATGTTTGTTATTAAATATCCCACATTTTGATAACAGATCTGCCAAGAATGGTAAAACTTTGTAAAACCGGGACGTCATTTTTCTGTGGAGGAAGTAGCGATTAAAGAACTATCTAAATATTGTCCGCTTAGTGAATTATTATTATTTTTTTGATTAGAGTAGTATTTCTCATGTCAAAATTGTGGTTCATTCTCGTTATGGTGAGAACATTCATATGTAACGTATTAATCCAGAATGTAGAAGTAATTTACCAACTTCAGATAGTTACTAATTCACTATAATAATTTTTGGTTACCATCCTCATTTAATATTTTCTTTTAACATTTTTATTTCTGAAACATTGAATATTTTCAATAAACTCAAACAGGCAGTATGAAAACTTCACTATTCAATTAACCGATGCATGTCTTTAGAATTCAAAACTATCTTACACAGCTCATTGAAATACATTCTTTATCAGTCCGTATTGTTTTGTTTCATAAAGAACAATGCAAATCAGAATCTACTTCTCGTAAATCACTATTCCGAATCTTTATTTATATATGGATTTCAGAGTTCACTTTCCAAGCTGCAGTTTGCTTGCTGGAATTGCAGACGTACATCAAAAATGTTTCCCTCGAGCGAGATTATTTGAAAATAATCCCTGCCAGGCATCGTCCTGTAACCTTTGTTCCATTTACAGAGATGTACCAATCAATCTGTCTGTACCAGTGCCAGACGAAAAGGGCTGACCTTAAGACAAGTGAAATATGATTTCATTGAGGGAAAGGCAATGGTTATGACCGATTTGCGGCTTTTATTGCAGGCGCCATATTTTTATGGCTTTCATTATATCGAGTGGAAAAATGAAACAGGGAAGTCGACATTCGATTATAAAATTAAACAGCCGAAGCAGAAGGTGTGAGTGACTGGGAAGAGAAAAATTGCTGACTTTGAAAGGCGGAAAATAGTAAATAGTAGTGTGTAAAACAAAGGAGAAAATGAGTCGGAAAATATGTGTGTACAAAAAAGAACAAAAAATTAAGAAAAATGAACGCAAATAAGACACACGATAAAAAATATGACCAACGGTTAGAAAGGAAATGAAGGAGAAAAGATAAAGATAAATGGGCTCTAAAGGTCGAGAAGAAAATGGCGGAAATGAAATGTCTATGGAATGTTTTAAGAGAAATAATTCGGCTAAATGAGAAAGAGAAAAATGAGAAAATATTGAAAATAAATTTGAAAAGTAAGAATAAGAGGAAAAGACAATAAAAGCTAAGAAAAAAAAAATTAGAAACGCCCAGGTACTAACGGATTCTAAATATCTGAGGTTAATCCTATAACAAAGATTATGTACATTTCAAAATCCTACATACGGATCTCAGATATATTATTTAGGCGTCTTATAAGCTAGCATAGCTTACAGGGATTTTGTAGTTAGGTTATACAATGAATCTTAAAGGGTTCTTCTAACATGCTTATTATCCCCTGCGATGTCTTTATGCATATACCCGTTGCTTAAATTTTATCGGCTTGGGAGGGGGGAGTTGGAATTGGCGATCCGAGTTTAAATTCAGGATTAGTCAATCACGCTCACTTTTGCAACGATACACTTGAGAAAGGCATGAAACCATTCCAATTGCAACTATGAGTTAAATAGCAAAGTATACTGGTTTCTCTAACCTTGGGTAGCACCAAGTTTAAGAGAAAGGGAACACTGGATTCCAAATAAAGGAAAAGGCTACATGAAACCCATTTCTAAGAATACAGGCTGATTCAAAAGTAATTAAAAAAGCGAGATCTCTGGAGAACTATTACCACCATGTATAATAGTTGATTATCTGATTAATTTTTGATAGCCATGAAACATTTCGTTTGGAACAATGAAAAGAATAATGAACGTAATATCGGTACTCCTATATAATTGTTAATACTGGGCAATCTGCTGAAGTGGTAGAACAGATTTGAAGCAACTGATATATGGTTCTGCATGCAGAGAATCCCACAGATTGAACACGTGATTAATAAGGAGGTTTTTACGTAAATTGAAAGCAATAAAAAAGACATTAATACTTAGAATGAGAAAGGGACAATTGAAATTTCCAAGGCAAAGACGTATTCAGCGAAGCCACATTGAAAGTAAGAGAAACACTCACAGAGCATAGTGAAATCAAAAGAGACAGAGGAACGCGTCGAATAACCTACACAACAAGATGGAAGAAATGGTAAATAGGGAATAGAAGAGATAGAAAAAAAGACAATCTTGACTAAGAGCTCCAAATACAGGAGGTTGTGAAGAACCATCATCACATATGTCGTGAAGGGACACTACATATAGAAAAGGAAGTTATGATTATTATTTTAGACTAGCATGTTTATTTTCGCTGTTATATTTAAAATAATTCTTCGCATGTTAGTCGTCGTTCTCACTAACATCTTCAGATGTTTAAACCAAAACATTTATTCAATCCAACTATCTCATTCCGTTTTCCATTCATGAAGCGTTTATCATCAGTTTCATTCACATTTGTGCCTTTTCTTCCACTGAACCAGAGGATTTTAATTTTCAGTACTCTTAGGGATTGAACTCACAAGTACGACGAGTCTGGTATCTTATTATCAAAGCATTAACCCACATGGAAAATGCAGTAATGTAATTTTGCAGTCGTAAATATGATGGAATTATGTGAGCATCCCGATTTGGTGGAATTTTTAAGTCTCTATTCTTTCTTAATCAGAGCCTTTCTGCTTTTCTTTCTTTCAATAAAACGTTTACTGTATTGATCATAGGTCACTTATTATTTCTGTTGTCACAATTTTTGACGAATGTTCTTGGATAGGGGCCTTTTCAACAATTTCAGTTAAGTCGGGACCTATATAAGGAGCTCATGAAAGATGTAGTAACACTGCCTGCAGATGAATGATATATTGAAAATGACTGTTACAATAGAGTATTGATTCCTATGTCTATAATCTATCTATCTATCTATCTATCTTTTTCATATTTATTTATTTATCTATCTATCTATCTATCTATGTCTGTTGCAATTTCATTCACTATTGCAACCATGTTTATATACTCAATGATAAAATATTTCGTATGTAAGAATAAATATTAATCGAAATTAAAAAAAGAAATAGCTTTTGTTATACGATGATAAAATTTACATACAATATTTGGAAAACATTTTCAAACTCGAAAAGAATTATCCAGGAATTATTGGATATGCCTTAGGTGTTATTTATCATAACAGTTAATCTTTAGGATGGAAGTTTTTAATTAACATTCACAAAATAACCATAGATTATATTTTGAAAGACACTTCAAATGTCTTTTTGTTGGGGACGCCCTCTATAGGAAAAATGAATGCAGAGAACTTTGGTAAATAAAGGTAGAAATTGAAACTAGAGAATTATAAAAAAAAAATACAAAATAGTAATTGTATGAAGAGTGAAAAGGAAGAAATCGAGAAATATACGAAAAGAATAGATTCTGGGATACTCAAACTGTAATGGTGGTCGAAAGAAAGAAAAATGAATCTTGGGCGGATACAAAACCAACAAATACTGAGGCGTTTTATATATGCCATGAATTTTAGTGGAAATACGCGAATATGGATCATTACTACTGTATTTTGTTAAATATGTTGGAATCGCCACGACCTGGTGGGCAAAAAGGTTGAATGGCTTCAAGTTGGATTCTCCAAAAGGGTGAATACAATAATCAGCCTAAATTATCCGCGACAAATGTCAAAGTTGCTGTCTGCGTCGGACCCACTAAAAAAGATGATTATCGAGTGCAAAGGATTCCCTAATATACTCACGAGGACAGTGAAAGCATGATGGAACAAATTTGTCGCAGTGATTTGGAACTTCTTATGGAAACAAAAGGTAGAAAACTGTGGAGCTTGTTGAGAACCTGGTGACGACCTACGGCAAAGTGGGCTGCAGGATGTCTCTCAAAGTCCATATGCTTGACAGTCATTTTGATAAAACCAAGGAGAGCATGGGAGCGTACTCAGAGGTGCAGGCTGGTGTTTCCACAAGGATATATCGGACTTCGAATGTCGATACCAACGATCTTGACTAATTTTTTTTACAGACCTCATACTTTTTTGCTAAAATCAGTAAACAAATTTCGATTATTTGTCAATGAAAAATGGCTAAAACCTGAAAAACCTGATTGGAGAAAATGTCTGGAAGGCTGAGTTGTGAAAGTAATTGAGAGTATAAGCGTAATTGAGAGTATACGCTTAATTTACAGCAATAGCGTAATTGAGAGTATAAGCGTAATTGAGAGTATAAGCGGAATTGAGAGTATAAGCGTATACTGCGAAAAACTACTCAATTCTATTTTTTTTATTTCTTTTCTGTAATCCTAGAACAAATAAATGCTACTTTTGGAACTTATGCCAACTTAGGACAAAAATCGTGTTTCACAGTGTAATTCTTATGTTTTTGAGCGACTTGAGTTACAGTGTATGAAAAAATGTCTTACATTGTATCCGTCATTTAAACAACATAGGACATTATTCCAGTGTTTATCCATCAAAAAACAGATATTTAAGGGTTCATGATAATGATGACATTCACTTTAGAAATTAATAAATACTTATTTCAAATTCATCTTTGCATGGATCGTAAATTAGAATATAATTTCCTAGCACAACAAATTTTGAATTATTTTTAATACGACTACAATATTTAATCGAATACAGTGATTTTCTTTGAGGTTTTCAATGTGATATAAGCGTTGATATATTGTAGTATCCGAAAGATAATGTTTGAAACTGACTACGGTTACTTTTTCCGATATTGACTGGATAATTTCTTTACAGACCTCATACTTATTTTGCTAAAATCAGTAACCAAATTTCGATTATTTGTCAATAACAAATGACTAAACTCTGTTGACTATTGATTTCTTTTAATTTAAACACCCAGCTATCAAATGATTTAACATTTGCATATAAAATTGCAAATATGGGAACAAGAATGTTGGACAGGTAGAGATACAAAAAACTGCCCCAGATTTGAGATTGACAGTCTCTCAAATATTGCACTCGGAGAATATAGTGTTCGCATGATGAGAAAAATAATTACCTATGACCAAAAGGTCGATATAAAATTGTTGTACTCGACAATCTTTCGGCTATTTTCAATTTGTTTATTCCCCGTAGCTAACATTAAACGAAATATCATAAAAATAAATTATATGCCATACACAAATATCTGTGATAACTGGTATTTGTTTTGAATAAAAGGGTGGAATAAAAAAAATCAAATGAAAAACTCTAACTATATAAGAATACAATTAACTCTTACGTACTATGGATCCGTGTTATTGACAGGAGAAAATATATCTACTTTACTGAATTTAAGACGTGGTTGTTTTTGATTTATTGTTTTTTACGGCTTATCAACCTATTTTTACTTAAATCATTGAGCGGTGCATTTCTGAACAATTTTAACCCTTCTACTTGAGCACCCAAGTCAAAATATGCAGATAATTGGTATATAAGTGTTTACCCACCGTTCAACAGTAGCTGAGCATTGTCATTTTTCTCTACCACTGTTCAACCGGTGGCTGGGTATTTCGTCATTTTTCTCTACCACCGGTAAAGCGGTGGTCACGGCTCAAGCCAATAAATATTTTTAGATTGTTAGCATTTTTGGAGATAATACTAATTTTCTGATAAAAATCCTGAAACATTAACCCATAGCTGGATGGGGAGAAGTGGATTCATGCCTTTCCCAAAGGTATTTGCACGTAAATGAATATAACGAACCCACCTGGAATTGAAACTAGGCTCATCGATTTCCAACTGCGTGCCACTAACTATTACACCCACCAAACATCCAAGCTTGGTGCCCGTGGTATTCCAATGCAGTTATTCATCTAGGTACTGACCAGGCAACACGTTGCTTATCTCCAGTGATCTTACGATAACCGGGATTTCAACTATTAAGTTGCGGAATGAAGTTGACATACATTCATATAAATAAATTTGAATCCGTATATCAAGAAAATCAGGCATAAATTACAAAAGAGAGAAGTTTCGACAGAGACAGGACAAAAGAGAACGAAATTGGGTTTTAAAACAAAAGAAAGAATATCAGAAATGGTAGAAGAAAACGTGAAACGCTAACCTTAACCCTCATACGACAGACAGAAAATAAATTGTGAGAGGAAATATAAGTGGGTTTACAGCAGAGAGAAAGAACTGTAGAAAAGGCAAGAAGAAAATCAAAGGAAAAACCAAAACGACTGAGAATAAAATTAAGGCAAGCCCACAATAAAGATGAAATAAGAATAATCTTATTATTATTACGCAAACTAAATATTTGCATTAATTAAATTCCTAAGCAATCATTAGAAATATGTGCTGATCATAAATATGTGTTTGTCGCGAAAATGAATTTCGCTCTATGCAAATGGCGGGAAAAAAATCAAAGGACTCATCGATTTTTATAGACACATAAACACACACACACACACACACATATATATATATATATATATATATATATATATATATATATAGTAAAGCAGTGTCTGAAACCTCGTCTTTCTTACATTTAGCAACTACTTTTCTTTTCCCTAACTAGTTTATATTTTCTTACCAGACGAAGACTTTCTAAATTCTGTTTTTATCATTCATTTCTTTTTACTATATTGATTTCGGAGACAGTCCCTCAAGAAATGAAGTCTGATAATCATACACACACACATTATACATGTGCATATATTTGCGTGTTTGTGTGTGCGTGTGTGTAATGTGTCTGTTTGTAAAAATGCCTGTGTTCAACGATTGGAATAATGGTCGATTTCCGTTGTTGTGTCGTTAAACGAGGCTGTTGAACGTTGAGAAATCTCGCGAAACGCACAATTATAAATAATACAAAGGCAGGCAAATAGTATTAGCTCTTTTATTCCAGCCTCTTAATTTCTATCTATCTATCTATCTATCTATCTATCTATCTATCTATCTATCTATCACAACTCTATTTTAGATATCATCCATCTTTTATTTCTTCCGCTCTATTTTGCCTATTTTTATATGTCTCCAAAGACACTCTTGTCTTCATCGTTTTTTAAAATATTTTCAAGAAGCGGTAGACTAGAATTACTTTCTTTCTGCGTCGTTATCTCTCTAATCATATATATATATATATATATATATATATATATATATATTTCAATGAAAAAAGGCAACTTTAAAGGCCCATTGGTTATAATTTATTTTACCAGGGAATTTCTTTTTACCTGGCTCATCAGACCACAATTCCAAGGGTGAAAAAATGAATTTAAATTTGCATATAGTTTTTATACACTTTTAATGGGTAGTTTTATTTTGATGTAAGGTGATATAGAGAGTGGGGAGAGAGTGAGAGAGTGTGACAGACATGGTCAAAATTAGAGAGGAAAGGGAGAGATAGGAATTATTTTAAATTTATTTTTTATTACAATAATTAATGGTGAGGAAGTCGAGGTAAGGACAAATATAAACAATGGAGTCGTTCGGTGTCGTAATATATATATATATATATATATATATATATATATATATATATATATATATATATATATGTGTGTGTGTGTGTGTGTGTGTGTCTGTCTGTCTGTATATATATTGTCTGTGTTTGTGTGTATATACATACTTACGGATAATTTATATATATATATATATATATATATATATATATATATATATATATATATATATATATATATATATATATATATGCGTGATTGAATAGGTTTCGTATATCCTATTCATATATGTCTGTACAGTTTTTTTCACTCTATTATTTAGTTTTCTTCTAAAATCAGTAATTTTTATGTGGTATTTCTTCAAGAATGTCTCAACGTCTTTAAATTTATCTCCAGATTTTCTCTTTTCTTTCTTACTCTCTATTCCCTCTCTCTCTCTCTATTCCCTCCATCTTTCTCTCTCTCTCTATTCTCGTTTATCTTCACCAAATTATATGAACTGTAAATTTGGAGACGAGAAAAAATCTAAATATCTTTAATAAAATTGACAAAAAAGAAAAACTCTAACAAATAAAATGAAGCATAAAACGTAAAATAGGGCGATGCCTGTTATTGCAAACTGCCAGTATTTATACGAACAACGATAGTGATTATCTAATAAATTGAGATAGCATTCGGTACGCCCATTTTGTAGTCGTTTCTTAGCGTCAAGAATCAATATTACTCCCGTCATCGACCCTCTCATTTCGATTTCGTCATGGTTTCCTCCTTTTTCACATAAATCTTTTTTCTTTGCCTCAGTTCGCAACGTGCCCATATATTTTTTTCTTTCTAGATTTTTTCATGTAACATTTATCTAATTCCTTAATAATAATCATTTTCCTTACTAGCAGCGTTTCACCATTATTGTATAATTGCCCGCATATTTATTAGTTCCATGTCTTTGTCTCTCCCCAAGATGCATTACATTGCGGAAATAAGTTGAACCTATGACCCAAAGAACGAGAAAAATTCTATTGACAATAAGGGAAACTAAATAAGTATAGGAACTAAATAACGAACCAAAAACAATTTTCTTGTCAAAAACAATTGATATCAGGAATACGTGACGTGCTGAATTTTTTTTATCGAAATAAAAATTTTCCTTATAAGGAATAACGTTGACAACACAAAAAATAACAAAAAAAAAACAAAAAAAACTTATATATCCATAAAGAAAAATAAGAAAGAATACACAGAAGAATAAAATAAGATAAGAGTAAACTACAGCCAAAAACCTGGAAAATAAAATTGTCATCGCCGCAAAAACGGAATAACTCAAAGACCGCTTCAGGAAAACACAAAAACAGTCACGGTCCAACAATTCAGGTTTTCGAACAAAGATTGTAGCATATCTTACACAAAAGAAACAAGTTTGAAATCACTGGAATCACGGGAAAAAAATCAGCAGACAACTAAATCCTCCAAACTAAAGGCAACATGAAAAAAAAAAAAAAAAAACATGGAAAAACTGGACAGTTTTCTACGGCTTATCACTCTTTCACATTTAATTTAAAATCATAAAATACTTTTACATTATCAACAGTTTTGGGGATAATGATGATTTAGTGAGACAAGTTTTACTAATTAACCCATAGCTGGGATAATAAGAGATGGATTTATAGTTTCCCGTAAGTGAATATATCGAAGACAATTGAAGTCGAAAATCTTTCCGATTAACAATTCCGAACCATTATCTGTTACATTACCCGGACACAAAAGATGAGAGCATTCCCGAATGTTGAATGAAGAATAACATATGGAATTGTCAAATTCCACATCATTACAAAAAAGTATAACCCCAAACTAAGCAATAAAATACCTTGTTGAAATCAATATAAAATCAATTGAGAAGAATTGGTAAGTTATTACTAGTCCAGAAGACAATAGTAACAAATGGAGAACAAATGCAATGTTTTTTTCCAGTAATATCCTTCCAATAGCGAAGGAACGCATACAAAATTTTCTACCACTTCAAATGTAAGTCAGTCATGGTTTGATAATCAATGTCGGCACACCCTGAGAATATGTTGAGTAAACTAAATGACATTTTAGAATAATCCAACCAAAGAAAATTGCAATATATACACAAATAAAAGAGTCAAAACTGAATATACGAAAAAATAGGTATCTAAAGTTAATGTGAACATTATTCGAAAATAACTGTTTAAAAATTATTCGAATAAGTTTTATTCGACTTGTAAATTCGTTGAATGACAATTAATCGAAAGGACAATTATACTAAATTATAATTATTTGAAATTCAAAATTGTTTATTGCAACAAAAATGTAAAAATTAAAAGAGGAAATACACAAATGATAATTATTCTAAGTACAACTATTGTTAATAAAACAATTTAGTACGAGAAAATCCTTATAACCTTAAATTATATGATACTTCACTCAAATAGTCAAATACTGAAGATTACTTGTTAAAGAATTCCGCTAAGTTTTTATGTTTTCCATTTACGTCGCGGTATTTCTTGACGTTCTTGTTTTTGAGAGCATGCTCTTTTGCAATATGAATATCTTGCATATCCTGTTCTCTTTTAAGAGCATCTATGAATTTCCATATTGTTAGATAATGGGATGGCTCTTGCAGCAAATATGCCCTGTGCCATCCTTCAAGGACGTTATTAGTTCCATGTAAATCATCATTGACTCTCTCAATGCAAGACCACATACGTATTTCAGACATAGGTATTTGAAATAATTATCATTTAGTCTAATTTTCCTTTCGATTAATTTTCATTCAAAAAATTTACAATTCGAATAAATGTTTTGTCGAATAAATTTTTTTGGAACAATTATTTTCAAACACTTTTTTTGATACATAATCTAAAATAGTATAAATACAAAAAACATGGGATATGATTCGGAAAACATCAGGGAGAAATATCTACACAATCCTTCAAAGAACTGGTTTAAAATCATATAAAGATCAACAAGAAAATGCAAAGCCGAAAACATAGACACAAAAAAGAAATTTAAATTAATCATAAAAATAAAGAAAACACAAAAAATAATCGTTCAGTCAAAAACGACGATAGTTACAGCCATCCATAAGACTTCCGTTGTTGGCTCATATGATATCCGTTATCTATTCCTAAAAGAAGTAATAAATATTTTGTTAAAATACGTAGCGTATATTTATAATGATACTCGGATCAGAACAAAAGTAAAAAATATAGAAGCAAGGTTGCATGGAATACAGTACTATCAACCTATTCCACTCAATAGCTTCATCCTTAAAACTTTTGAATGAATTCTTCAGAATAGATTAATATGATATATGGAGACAATAGATTAATATGTTATATGGAGATAACAGTATACTTGACGAGCTTACGGGGTCCAATGGATAATTTAGTTCGGCTACACATATATAAGAGTGTATTTTTTTAAAGGAGCAACTTTGAGATTGCAAAAAAGAATATGGCATCACTATGAAAAATATTGCATAAAAACAGTTATGCAATGTTAATCGTCCTTTTTTGTCGTATTGAAATCATTGCTTTTATTTTCCTTGATGTATCTTCCATTCTCTGTAACCCTTTCAATCTTAGTGGCTTTTATCGTCTTCCTCAGGGCAAAATGATTAGAAAATGAGAATTTGGGCTAATGTCAGCTTTTATCTGTAACCATCTGAACGAGAGATATTTCAAAAAACGGGTGGTTGAGACACAATTGAAAATGAAGAAATGTATGTCCCGCAGGGAAGTATACTATACGGCATACAACTTAAAATTAAAAGAAATAAGATTAAAAACATTTTTGTTGTGACATATATAGCAATGTCTGTAGATGACTAAAATCTACCATAGATCAAAGCACATATATACAGGAGAAGGGATCCTTGGAAGTCTGGCAAGTGAGAATGGTTTCAGATTCGGAAAAACAAAATAATAACAAAATGTATGCATTTCTACACAACGAAATATTATAACATATATAATGTTATTATTAATTGATACACGTACTTAGGACAATCAATGATAAAAAGAAACGTTTTTCAGGTTGAAAATATTTATAATCTAATTGTTATAAAAGCATACGATTTGGGAGACAATTTTGATTAGATGTGCAATGGTATTTTTTACATGGATCATTAAAAAATAATTCATAAGGTAACAAGACATTATATCATCAAGTGCCGAGTCTAGAGTCGGGAGTTTTCACAGCCTTTACAGTAGAAATCTTCTATACAGAAGGACAGCTTCTAAAAGTAAGACTGACATTACAGTACTGCCTGAAACTCTCATCATATCCGACAAAACCCCGACACAAACACGGGTATTCTGCCCAACATTTGTAGATAAAAAAGAATATATCACCAAATAAGAATTCTGCTGAATTCTATCAGAAATTAGATTGGTACCTCGTGGACCCTGCCTGTCCAATATTTGATGAATTGCTAAAAGTCTCAACTTTTCCCCCTTTACAGCGAATCAGAAAGAAAATTATTGAATTACATTTTTCCTTTTGGCAATGGAAAACCAGACAATCATACCGTCTGAAAGGAATGATGCAATTAAAAAATATTTAAGCCCAAATTCTTCTGGGCTTTATAAAATTATATCAAGATCTAATATTTTACAAATATAAGAGGATGAAAACCAGAACATATTCAGAAAACCAACACAAACTTCCTTATATCGATCATCAATAGTAATACCAACTACTAAAGAGGAACGAGTAAAGACAAATGAATCGGTTGCCCGGTATTGACAGCTTGCTACAAACACATTTTTTCAAATTCATGAATACCTCGTCGTACATACAATTTCATCATTTCTAGGAATACAGTTAGAAATCATCGACCCATTTGTATTTATTATCAAATCACAAGCCATATAAAAAATTCCAAAAAGTCCCAATCGTCTCACTTATTTGTTTATAAATGATCACAAAATTTGTTTAAAAAGGATCACGAATCGTGCGGCCGTCGATGTATTTTAACACGTAAAAATTATCAGTATTTTCAATATTTCTGTGATGAGGTATTATGTACACTATTTACATTATTCGGACTATTGACTTCATCTTTTTCGCCATATTTATTACAACATTTCGGTCGTTGTATGTCCCAGCCTTCTTCAGGTTGTTGGAATATCGAACTGAATCGTTTATTTCGCTCGCTTGGGTAGACTGTTCTAGATCCACGTGCCATGTCTAATGGATGTCAGTTATCAGTTATCACCTATTAATTCCCCTCTGAAAGTTCTCCCCTGCCTTAACCGGGTATTGAACTCACACTCTTTGGGTCCAGTCATCTAACTAAAGCGTTTATCCACTGTGCCATGAGTCCTCAATACCTGGCTAAGGCGGTGGAGAACATCCCGAGTAAGGAAGATCAAGTTACCACAGTTTTATTCCGATTGTTTTGCTAATATATTCCCTTTGAATCTAGCAATTGTCATTTGTGAAACGAGTAATTAGATTTTAATATTATCTTTACACTTTTTAAAAACGTTTTCTGATATAGATTATTTTATAGATTCTCATTAACGGGCGACCATTCAGTTTTCCCTGTTATTTAAGCCATATCTGGGAAACAGATCAGATTAATGAATATCAGCATGATGCGAAGGAAACATGATTATCTGAAATTTGAAACTATCTTGCCAATATTACATTACGTATCTATAGCCTTCTCACTACCTGTATGTAGTCATATTACACTGAATAATTCGTTTAACGTCCGTTCACAGACTATTAAAACAGTTATATGTGACTGTGAAACCCCACCACCACCACCTGCCCACTTACAAACTCATAATTTTACAATGAAATATATAAATATAAATTATTCTTAAATTAATCTGTATGAGATAATGTCTTCTTCCGATTTAATAAGTTGCGTAATTCTTCCACTAGAAGAATCGAGATATGTCTGCAAAATTTCCTGCAGCCGAAACACAAACATTATATTGACTACTAAAAATTTGACTCAAAGTTCTAGAATTATCATTAATAGAAATCCTCTCCTTCTCAAAAACACTTAAATGTGAGAATCGACCAATAAGTTCTGACGGAAACAAAGAGAGACAATTATCTCAGATGAAATTATTAATTCAAATAACTCCAAAATAATAAATATAATTCCTGTTCAAATTTCAGGGACATCATCATTTCAGCTGAAAAAGAAATGTTTTTGGAAAATTGCACGAATCAACATCAATCCAATGTTTAATTTCCGTAATAAAATTAATTTGGCAATTTATTTGTATTTTATATTAATCTTCACACTATACAAGGACGCGAGCCACTCAAAGTAGAGAATTACTATATTGTGTTGTCAGTTTATGACTATATTCTTAGTTTGAATTCCTTATGGGTCATTTACTGCCGAAATCTAATTCTCTTGCGAGATTTGAAGTAATAAAAATATGATACAGGTTATTATGCTTTCCCAACTGAATACATGGCAGATGATACTCAGGTTTTGTGCATATACATGTTTATGTGGGCATCATTACTGCAGGCGATGATATGTGTGTTTTATGATGTTGTTTTGTTGAAGTTTTTGGAATACAGTTTGATTTCTCTAAGAAATTGTACTATATTATATGGACTAATGTTATGAAAGATTTTGTCCATGTTGCTTGCTTGGTTTATTTTATTTGACGGCATGGTAAACTCTGTGGGTTAGTTAATGCGGAAAATCTAAATATTTTTACGTAATCTTTACTTTCAACTAAATATATTTTCCACATAAACTTATACTTTCAAAGTAAAGGCATGTTTTTTTTTAAAAATATATATGGCGTAAATCATAAAACGTATTGGGGGCAATTTTACTATAAATATGTACTGTTGATTTTTCTTTACGGGTTAAGTATTTACTCATAACTGGGACTCTAACAGGAGCCACTATCACGGGTCAGGGTATAACTAGGAACAATAGCAATGAAGAGCTGGCTCCACGCTCCTTAAAACCTCCATTGTCTTGCTCAGAGGTCTTGCTGCCGGATGTAGTTTATCGTCATACCGAGGAAAAGTTAGTTTTGAATATATTTGCATTAGCATTAAGTGTTAAAAATGTGAAATATTTAACATTTTAGCATACTGATTTGTTGTGGTGTGTGGATGAGACAGGCTTACAAATGTAAAGCAATTTTGATTTGACCATTTAATCATCATAACTACATCATATCGAACGTGCACTGGAATTATTCGAAATAAGCATACGATACTTTTCAGAGGCCACCACTAAAAGAACAGTTATGCATATTTGTGACATGGCACTTCTTTGCACTAGATATTGTCACTACAGTAGATTATAACACAGCATAGATTGACAATGAAAACTCAGAGAAAAGACATTGGTGTGGTTTGTACAACGTCAGAAAGGCAACGAAAAATTAACAGAATATTTACCACATCCTGCATAATGCATAATATTTACACAGTAACAATTGCATTGTCATTAGAAAATCTTGCTCTTTTATTTTTCGTCTGTACGCACATATACACATTTAAATTTAACATATTTCAAATTTCTCTCGGGTTAATAGTGTTAGTATATTTTAATTGGTAAATTTTATTGATACACATAAGTAGAGTTTAAATTCTGAATAAGAGAATGTTCTAAAATATTCGAAAATTTTATGGCTTAAAGGGAAGTTACACTCTAGATAATTATAAGTGAGTTTTACTTTTCCTTTAGAATTTCAATTATGAAAAATTGATTTTCGAATATTTTTAAACGTTCTTTAATTGAAAATCTGAAAGTTTTACTTTTTCTCCATGTTACTTATGTCTACACAGAAAGATTGATAAGGAAAAATTCTACACTTGGTTTGATAATGTTCCTCACGGAGTGTAACAACTTGGCATGAAAGGTTTTTCTCTTGTCCTTCATCATTCGTGTCATTAATTTATAATGCATTTATTTTTATCTATATTTTTGTTCATATATATATATATATATATATATATATATATATATATATATATATATATATAGAGAGAGAGAGAGAGAGAGAGAGAGAGAGAGTGTATATATATATATATATATATATATATTTATATATATATAAAGAGAGAGAGAGATAGAGAGAGAGATTATCATAGCCGAAAACTTTCGCCTACTGATGAATTTATCAAGGTAACTATAAGGATTTTACTTTGCAACATTAATAATGCCGCTAGTTTCTCAGCGTTTTCAAGAAGTGGGGTTAATTCAAAGAAATGGAGTTAATTCAAAGAAATGGAGTTAATTCAAAGAAATGGAGTTAATTCAAAGAAATGGAGTTAGTTTTAAGAAGTGTGGTTAGTTTTTCTGGGACTCTACCTAATCCTAATATAATTGGTTTCATCGGAATAACTGGTTTTGAAATTTTTGGTAATTCCCTAGTGTTTGAATGTTTTCTTGTAATGTTCGGCGAGTTTAAAAAAGTCACTGTCTTCAATTTTTATAATTACATATTTTATGTTTTAATCTTTGTATTTCGCAACGGACATCTCAATTCGCCCGATGTATATTTATGAGCGTTCTTAAATGTAAAACTTCTGAAAAACTAATGAGATTTTTAATTTTGCATACAATTACATGATGGTAAATAAAATGTTTTCATTTGTCGTAATGAACTACTTCAGATGACGAAACGCTTCGGCTAAAATAGCTTTTCCTTTTGTCTTTATTCATATTGGCCTTTTACAGATATATTTTACATATATATTTTACATATATACTTTTAGTTAAAATTTATAATTTTACACCTCAGCACACTTGCACACACACACATGTATATATGCGCGTGTGTGCATGTATATATATATATATATATATATATATATATATATATAATTATTTTTTAATAATATGAAAAATAATTATAAAAAAATAATTATAAATATTATTTAGGCTCTATTTTTATATTAAGCACTGTTTTTTTTCAAATAAAAACAAAATATTAAAGAACTCCAGATGATTTACCTAACATGTTCTTTCGTATTTTTCTATATATTTATATATATATATATATATATATATATATATATATATATATATATATATATATATATATATATGAAAAACAAATATTGATAGCTCCGAGAACCGCACATAATACCTCTAAGCTATCGTAATGACAATGTGAATAAGGATAAGCTCTTGTAGGATATGAAGTCTTAAAAACTCCAACTTTTTGTCATTCAATAAATTCGTTTGTGCCCTTCGCCATTGTGTAATTGTGTGCAAGCTTGTCGCGCTAGATGAGTAACGGCTGAATAGTGAGTTCGATTCTCACTGGCTGTCTTATTTTTTCGGCAGTGGGCCATATTTTAGCTTTGCTTAAAAATCACCATTCAATAATACTCTTGTTTATGAATAGTTGTTGAACTTGTGTTTGTGTCCGTCTATCAGAATGCAAAAAAGATGCCATTCTAGCGAATTCTTTTGTGAAGTTGAATCCGTGGAATCCACCTGATCTTTCTGATAGGAACTTGGACCGATATTATCGAGAGCTGACTCCAAGTCGCTCGTCTCATTTTCAATAGAAACAAATGACGGTCAAAAGAAGAGGGAAAATTAAATTAATCTGAGCTGATTAAATCATCCGTCAGATTCCATTGGACGCTTCAAATCAGAATTCATGAAAGCTGCGCTTGCTTGAAAATGAGATCAATGGTTTAAAAGCCTTAAACTAAAAATAGTCTTTATTTGTTTTCCTTTTTCGAAATGTGATTTTATAAAAATCACACTTTTATGAAATCATACTTCGGAAGAATTACCAAGATATCTGTGAAAGATGAACGGATAAAAAGAAAGAATAAAAAGAGCGAAGACAAAGAAAATGGTAAAAAGACAGGGAAGGAATGCTTTAAAATACGGAAAACAAAAAATAATAATAAAAGATTAGAAAAAGAACCAACCGAAAATATCAAGTGAGGTAGAAAGAAAGAAATCAATAATTTAAAAAGTAGAATCACAAATTTAAGAAATGCCAGCGTAATATTGGTGAAGGAAGAGATGCTAATGAGGCAAGACTTTTACAAAATAAGTTGAAAGCAGCCTGCAAGAAAAGAGACAAAAAATATATATAGCAAAGAAAATAAGATTGAAACTGCAGAGCCATAATGGAAGAGGGAGTAATAAATAGAAAGAGACAAAGAAAGAAAGAAAAAGACTGAGATAGCTAGATAGAAATAAAGAAATACTGTGATAGATAGATAGATAGATAGATAGATAGATAGATAGATAGATAGATAGATAGAGGGAGAAAAAAGAAATAAATAATAAAAAATAGACTGAGACAGATGAATAAATAGCAAAATAAATAAATAAGTAGACTGAGATAAATAGAAAAAAGAAACTGAGATAGATAGATAGATAGATAGATAGATAGATAGATAGATAGATAGATAGAGGATAGATAGGGATAGAAAGAAAAAGTGTAAATATATTTGCTGTCTTATCTTGCAATCTGTGTGTCTTTATTCTATCGTTTCTTCTTCATTAGATCAAAATTCAGATTAGAGGGGAAATGACGATGCCACATTTGCATTTGATTAGGCAAATGATTGCATAAAATGCGACCCAGTCGTATTATAAAAACCGAAGCATTGTCAAAGAAGAAAAGAAACGTCTCTTATAATCTGAATCCAATATCAAATAAAATATTCTACTCATCCAGTCACTGTGCTACTCATTCAAGGAATGGTTTTCGTTTTTCAATTCCTCCTTTCTATTTTTTTTTTTGTTTTTATTGGTCTATTAAATGTGGCTTTTCTTCTCAATTCATAATGTAACATTCCTAATCGTATCTTTGGATAGAGCACAAAAACTCACTGCCTTCTTGGTTATCGTTCTTGAAACGCGCCAAACAGAATATTGGCTGAGTTCATTTAATAAAGTCATGCGTTTCATTAGCAGAACATAGCAGGGTTTAAGAAAAGTGAATTCACACAATTTGATGTCGTCAGTTTTTATTATGGAACTAATAGCCAATTTTACTGTAGAGTGTCATACGCTGATTAAGGACATTAAATTTTCACTAACATTTTTTCGTAACAATAATTCATTCGGTGGCAGAACAGTCTACCGATTTCAACTCACAAAATCTGTTATTTATTATACTCAGATTTATAACGTAAAATAGCAATGAGTGAAATAATGTAGAGAATTTGTGTTTGGATAATTTCTCATGTAAAATTTATGTTTCATATAGTTATCCATTAGCTGCAAATCCCGAATATATATCCCTGCGAATTTCTTGTCTACAAAAGCTTTCTTTCAAGTATTTAATCAGATTCGAACTTCCCTATCTCTTAGCTTGTGTAGCAAGTTGTCATTATAGGATCTGTAACACAAAGATTTGTTTTCCGCTGTTGACCAAACCGGTTTAACATCGTTCTATTTTACGTAATTTTGACAATCTTCACATCTAGCTTTTTCTCTTACCGAAGCCCTTCTGATCCGGGCTCTAATATTTACATAGCCATGACACTGAGGTAATTATTGAAGAACATTGAAAGATTTGTGTGCCTTTTTCTCACATTCCATATTTCAATGTTATACATCTCTTTAGGAATTAGCACGCGATTCAAGAGTTTAGTTTTGATGTAGGCTGTCTCTTAGTGGCGAAAACAAGAATATTATATTTTGTCTAAGAAGGATCGCAATAAATGAATGCATTATACCCACTGATTATAAAACCCGGCATGACAGAGTTGGTCAATATCTGCACTGGAAAATTTGCAGCTTCTACGGGAAGGAAAATGAAAGAATCTGGTACGAACACCACCTAAACCCGGTTACGGAGATAGGGCCTGTTACATTTTTATGGGACTACACGATACACACTGACAGAAAAATCAAAGCCAAATGCCCAAACATTGTTATTAAAGACTACAAACAAAAAAGTGTATCTTTATTGACATGGCAGTCCCTGTGGACTGCAATGTTTCTTTGAAGATAATCAAAAAGCTACCAAAATACAAGGAACATGAAATAGGAATCTTAAAAATGTGGCACATGGGAACATCAATAATCCCTGTTGTAGCTGGAACCTTTGAATTGGTTGGAAAAGCTTCCAGTAGACTAATTGAAAGGGATTCCTGGAAGTCCATGCCTCAAAGAGATACAAATAATTTGTTCTGGCAAGTACAGCTCACACTTTACGAATGGCTTAATCTATGTATTTTGTTTTCTTTTTTCGTCAGCGGAAAGTGCCATGATGCCATTTCTAACCTTAGGTCCATGGGTGGGACCCGGAAAGAAATATATAAACGCCAGAAATCAAAGGAAATAAAAATATAATAATAAGTAAAGGAAACCATCAAAATTGTTATATATACGCAGCCTCGGCAATGATCATAGAAACAATAGGTGGAAAACTAAAAAACCAACGTAAACGAAAAAGAAAAATTCCTGTCTGGAAAGAAAGCATAGGCACCGAAATAAATAAACTAGGAGGACAATTGTCACTTTTAAGTGAAGTAGACAAGGAGTCCAAAATGAAAGAATGAAAAGGGAGACAACAGAAACGAAACCTTTGACATAAAAAATAAGACTGACCAATCAAAATTTAAAGAGAAGCTGAAAAAACATATTCAAGCGAAGGCACAGAAAATCAGCCTTAATAAAAAAGAGAAACATATTCCTCTGGAAAAAACAAGAACTTAAGGAAGATGTCAAGAACCTATACCGAAAACATAAAATCGAGATAAATGACCCACAAATATATCCCAGAAGCAGAGGAGCTCAGATTTAAGATGTGAGAAAACTGAAAAATGGGCGATAAAAGAGCTACATGGATCAAGAAACATCAGGAATAACACATACATCTAGAGTGCCAAAAATGGACGAATATCAATATTACAGAAACAATTGCTGCCATCTGCAAAACCAAAAACTGGAAAGAACCAGGAATAGACCGCATAGCCAAACAACATTTGTATAAACAACATATCTATCACTCACCAAGACCTCGAACGGGGTTACAATGATATAATCCTAAAACCAGAAAAATGCCCCAAATGACACATAGCTACTCCCAAAAACAGAAGAGATGCAAAACTCGAAGAACAATAGACCCATCACCTGCCTACCAAAAAAAGTACACGAACCATAGTTCAATAACAATTGACATACAACTTCCTTGCGAAAAAAATATCCTCTCAGGAGAACAGAAGAGATGTAAAAGAGGAGGGTTACGGGTGAAAGGACCAATTAATTATCAATAAAACAACAGTGGAAGAGGTGAAAACAAGGAAAAGAAACTTATCGACAGAATGGATCGACTTCAGAAAGGCGTTCGACAGTGTTCAACACTCATGGATAAAGAAGAGCTTATAAATATACAGTGTATGCCCCACAACAGACAAATTCATAGCAGAAAGCATGAAAAGTTAGAAGACAACACGAAATCTAAACAATACAAACGTGACATAAACATCGAGACCAATCAATATCAAAAGTGTGTTCTTCCAATACATTCATTGTCACAACCACTCTTCTGCCTGGCATTAGCTCCACTTAGCTGCCTACTGAACAACAGTAGTCAAGTATACAAGTTACAGAATATCAAACTGAATCACTTATTTTATATTGATGATCTTAAAATATTTGCCAAGGATGACAACCAGCAAAAAATCTACTCACCATTAGCAAAACCTTCAGCGAAACATTAGGATGGAGTTCGGAATCGACGAATGTGCCAAAGCCAACTTCAAAGGCTCTAAACCAACTTCGAATGTAGACTTTGATATCAACAAAAAAGATTAAGGAACTAGACCAAGATGGTACATAAAAAAACATAGGAATTAATGAAGAGTCAGAATACAACAGTGGAGCTAACCCGAAATGCAGGATCTGCGGAAAATATGATGAAACTGACGTCCATATTATCTCAGGATGTCAGGACAAATAGAAGAATATAGCCGAAGACATGACAATATAGCGACATATGTGCACTGGAAGATATGCAAGAAACACAAAAGGAAAACCCCTGAGAGATGATTTGACCACCAATATAACACAATAACCCAAAATAACGATGTACCTATCATCTGGGATATGTCAATTCAAACTGAGAGGGAAATAAAATGCCAACAAACTGATATTATAATAAAAGACAAGAAATTCAGGAAGCGTATGCTTTATTGACTTGACAGTACGATCTGAGAGAAACACCTCTATAAATATTATCGAAATATTGTCCATATACTGTGACCTATGATAAACAGGATGTGGCGAATGAAGCCTGAGATTGTATCAATAGTAATCGGAGCTCTGGGCCTCGTGAGAAAAGGAATGGGCAATTTTAATAAAAGTGTCCCAGCTAACATCAACATACAAGTTGCCCAGATAATCACTCTATGAGGAACATCCTATATACTAAGAAAAGTGCCATCAATTGTATGAAAATTCTCCTATAGGTCAAAATGACCATAGTTTGAAGCCGCTCCTACAGGATATAAAGCAGGAAACATTCACAAATGATAATAATAAGAAAAATAATAATAACAATTACGAGAGAAAATAAAGGAATTCGAAATACGACAAAATTGAATCTAAAAAACAAAACATTCTTTGGGAGAATTATTTTTGCTAAATGATTCTTATACGATATAAATTGCGAACTTTGAGATCATGAAAATTTTTATTAATAATTATTATTTTACAATAAGTAAAAAAAATTTAACTGTCAGTTGTGAAATTTATAATATTAAATGGAATCGTATTAAATGGAATTCGTATCGTGGATGTTTATCTTAAATTGTGACCGCATACAATTGCATCAGATGAAGCAAAAAATTGCTCAAAATGCAACAAAGTCGCATCATAAAAAAGAGAGAATCGTCAAAGAAACACGCCGTCGGTTCTATTATAAACCCAAGGCCAATACATACATACATACATATATATATATATATATATATATATATATATATATATATATATATATATATATATATATATATATGAAAAGAATTTGTCATCTGTCAATATACCACATAACACCCTCTAGCGCTTAGCCTTGGAACGGGTAGAAGTGAGATCAATGTGTTTTAGTGTACACAGCAGTTTTCAATCTGCTTGTCTGAATCATCTTCAAGAAGCGAGAGCAAGATCTAAATGGTCAGCCAATCTAACAGTGATCTCATCTCATAGTCCTCACTCTTGCTCCATATGTAGCTTCATTTGTAAGTCACTAGCGGGTCTTAAATGCCACTTAATATTATCGCACAAAATTTCATAACTGAATCAACTAAGCTCTCATATCCTCATACGTCGAAACCGACGGGAGAGTCCATTATATATATGTAATGTTGATGTAAATGATTTCCGTTTTCGTTTAACATATTTGTTGTTAATAAAATAATGTATAATTATATTTTATTCAGTCATATATGCAAAATAAATTGTATTTCGTTCTCTCAGCATATAAAGCAACTCAACTACAATACGTTTTATTTGAAAATCTTTCGCGAAACCCTTTAATATGTTTTGCATTAAAGAAATCCCCCTTAAACGTATATCAGTGATCTGGTACTAGATCTGTTGAATATGGTGAGTGTGATATATTAGACAAGTATAATTCTAAAGATGATATCAGTGTCATTCTTGCAGTATGCTCACAATATAGATGAATAAGGTTGTATACCTGTATATTATAGATCAAGGCACGAATAGAAGATCTGTTACAGATGCTATGTAGATTTGAGAAGAATATTAGAATATTCCATAACCTATGCATGCAGAAAACCACTTTATACGGATAGAAAATGAATTAAGTAAATATACAAAAACAGAAAGGGTGTAAGGATGTGTCTTCTCACCGGGCTTGTTTATATGAGTTTCTAACGGAATTAGAAGTCCTACTAAGACTTATAACTGTGGCTACCATCTTAGCAACATAAGATATGAAAATGAGACAATGTTAATGGCAAACACAGAAAGGAAACTACAAGAAATCTTACAAAATGTAGTGAAAGAAATTGAGAAAAACGGACTATGCATCAACTGTGAGGAGACAGAATGCCTGTTGTCAACAAAAGGAGAGAAATGGTGATACCAGAATCGAGTACACAGATTTAAATATCTAGGAAATGTTTTAACAGAGGACAGACAGTGTGATATGCTGAATGTTCATTGGGATAGCTAAAGGTACCTTCCAAAGGCTAAGCAAAGTTCTAAGAAACATTAAAATATCGCTAGAAACACAGAAAGGTTACTAAGCTGCCATATAATATCAGCCTCCTACATGCCAAGTAAATCTGGACAATCTCATCACAGATGAAGTATAGTCTTGAATCAAAAGAATTATGGCTCAACAGATCGAGAATACATTGGGCCGAAAAATTGAGCAATGATGAAGTTTTAGAGAAAATGAAAATTAAAAGGACACTTATAATTAACATCAGGAAGAGAGAGTTGAATTTTATAGGAAACATAATGAGGAAAGATGACTTAGAAATTTTGATACTCACTGGTTAGACTGAATCCAAGGAGAACAGAAAAATAATCACTACATAACCTACTTAGAGAGAACACCCTTGTGCAAATCAATAGAAACAAAACGAATAATTCTGGGATGACGCAACAATCTTGAAGGTTAAGCAAATTTCATCATATACACCGAAAATAGATTCATATTACTTTACACTACTGCAAATGACATAATATGAGGAAAAAATAGAAATCGATTACACCCTGTTACATTTATGTATCTAAAACTGACCGAATGGTGAGATATAGGAAACCGAGGAGGTTTTTTCAGTTGATTTGTACAAGGGTGTAAATGGATGGAGGAGCTAGGTTTAGCAGAGATAACAAGAAGACACAATTTATTAAGAGCAACGAAAGACAGGAAAGTGTGAAGACCCATGATCGCCAACGTTCTGAAGAGACAAGGCAAGTAAAAGAAAATGAAGAAGATGATGATGATGATTTTGATGTGGCCGTACGTTGTTACAGAGAAGAGTAACATTTTCCAGATATTACAATTCGAATTTAAACATTCATGCATACAGGTTCAATGACTGAATTGTAGAGTAAATATTTAAATCCTTAGAAAAGGATAAAACATTTCTTTCTCGGAGAGATTTTATAGCAAATATAATAAGAATTAATAAACACTGATTAATATTTTTCTGTTAGAAAAGATATGCAATTTTAAGTTCAAAACATGCAAATGTATTACAAATGATAAAACCAATAGCCTGCCTTACTGACGTCCTAACAAGATAATAAAGGAATTACAGATTAATGTTAACAATAAAAAGTAACATTTACGGAAAGTATTTTCTTAATTGTGAGAAATATCAACATTAACTCTCCATAAGTTTGTATTAATAATGTAGCACTACCTAATAATTGAAAGGTTGAGGCGTATATATATATATATATATATATATATATATATATATATATATATATATATATATATATATATAGTGTGTGTAATGGTAGCGTCAATGATAAAGATTCCCTTCTTCTAATTCACTCATTTATGATACAATAGGAATTAGAGGGCTGATGATATCTTTTGCACTGTATATGATGTGCACATCACATTAAAAATTGATAATATACTTCCTTCCATATACGATGAAACAGGCATAAGAAAACAGTATTAAAAATATTATTAATCTTGTTCTAGCTAATAACATAGTGTGACATGAAATATATATATATATATATATATATATATATATATATATATATATATATATATATATATATATAAATAAAAGCAGACACACAAACATATACACACACATACAAACACGCATACACACACACGTATATATATATATATATATATATATATGTGTGTGTGTTTGTGTGTGTGTGTGATGGTGTGTCTGTAGAACCCCTTGTCTCGGTCGTGGAATGAGTCAAGTAGCATAATAGAGAAAAGATAGAGAACAGGATTGGAGCAAGGACACAGATTTGTTTGGTGCCATTGGTAACAAGGAACGGATCAGATTATTCCCCGACCTCCTGTAATCTGGCCAGCATCTGCTCGTTAAAGGACCGGACGAGAAAGATAAGTTCTTTGGAGGCAACCAATTTTCTGTAGAATCGTCAAAATGCTACTGCGGTTGATTGTGTCGAAAGACTTATTCAGTTCAATAAAAAAAACATTTAGACGTCCATGTTTTGTTCGCTGCACTTCTCTTGAATCTGCCTCATAGAGAATATCATGTCTACTGTCCCAATTCTAGGCCTGAAGCTACACTTCGATTCTGGGTATAGGGACATATCGGCCTTCTTCAAGATCCGGTTTAGAACACATTCAAGTATCTTCCCGGCGACTGATAGAATAGATATACCTCTGTGGTTGTCGTATATGGTCCGGTTACCTTTGCGCTTCAACAGATGGACAATGGAGCCATCCTTAAAATCTTTAGGAACGACACCCTTCTTTCTGATCGCTGAGAACAGCTGCCTTTGTCAGGTGAATGCCTCCGTGATTGAACATCTCAGCAGGGATAGCATCTACACTATATGACTTCTCACAAGAGGTCTGTTTGATGGCTTTCACAAACTCCTCTAAAGAATGGAGAGGCTAGTTCTTCATGCAATTGCCTTTGGAAAATAGACTCTAGTGCGTCGTCTGACACAGAAGATTCAGAAAACTGCTCCGCCCACCGGTTGAGAATCGTAGTCGTATCTGTGAAAAGTGTCACGCTATTAAATGAATAAAATGGTGCACTTTCACTGACCCCGGGGCCGTAAATAGTCCTGAGACTTTCATAGGACAATTTGGTGTTGTTCTTGTCAGCAGCTTCCTGGAACTTTTGGTCTTCCTATCCCACACCGATTCCTTCATATAGCGCAACTTCCTCGGTTGACCATGTAGGATAGAGTATCGCATCTCCTCCAGTATACAATAAACGACCATCACACATGAGAGTGATAAGTGGTAAGTGAGAAAAGTTTGTTCATTCCCAGTCCCACTCTCTTGTCTAATGCCCATTTGCATTCTGGTGCAAAGGCTGTCACAATATAAGCGACAGGTACTTTATATTTCGGAGTAACCATGTCTTGTTTTTAGTCCTGCTGTCTGAAATGCCACACACATCAACAATATACACCGACCACACCTCCATATATTGGGTTGCAATGATACCAGTAGCAGGCTCCAAGCCTTACCTGACCGACACACACACACACACACACACACACACACACACACACACACACACACACACATATATATACCCACGTCACATGTATAATATATAAAATAAAATTAATATTATCAATACCAAAATTAGTTACTAAGTTTTTCATGTAATAATCAAGTTCTTATAAGTCATTTACTCCAGGGGTGGCAGGTAATATCAAACTGTTACACGTCAATCACGGAAAATTAGTAAAGGTGCCTGGAACTGCCAGGCCGTTTTTGAAATCTAAAATAGAAGATATTGAGATCGTTACACGGGTCCAGAAATCGGTGTTATTGCATGTCGTGGAGGTATTGATAAGTGGCTTGTATCCAATCTTAGACATTGCCATGGGGGCATATGATTCTGTGTAGGCCTGTAAATTGCTGGAAGTTTACTGAGCAACCTTGTCGATATTTACAATAAGGACTTATATACAAAGGATGGAATGAAATTACTACCAAATACAAGCCTCAGGCAGATGAATATTCTGAGGATGGAAATATATATGTTCTTCACATGCCATAATGTTTAGGTATCTATAAAAAAAGTAACATGATAGTCATGATGTTTTTAGATGCTTCTTTTAATCGAAGAACAAATTTTTAGACCGTATTTTTGAAATTAAACACCGTAACGCATATTAGCACTGAATCAAATCACCCACAAAACCGATTGAAATGCCTTTATAAATCGCTCCAGACCCGACTATAAACAAATGAGAATATCTTCAATGATGTTGCTACAATATACCAAAAGGTATTAAGTGAGGGCAAACATACCGCATCCTTTGAGAGGAGGTGCAGTGATGAGAAAAAAAGTAAACCAAAAATAATAACAGCGAGAAAACAACCAAGAAAGTTATAGGATTTAATCAACCTTACAATTATGAACACTAAAATAACAGGACAAAAACGTTTTTAAAATTATTGACAAATATTTCGCTATTTCACCGGAGTTGAAAAACTATTCAACAGTAATGACATAACTACAGCAGAAGCATAGAAAACATTATAATGAACCACAACAAAAAGATAATGGAGTGAGCTGAAAACAAAGAACCCTGTAAATGTAACTGCTGAGTGAAAGATGAATGCTCCTAAACAGAGCGTGCTTGGTAAGGGACGTTATCAACGAAGCTAACGCAGTCGTGGAAAGACTAAATACTACGTAGGATTGCCGAGTCTAAATGGAAAAGACAATACTAGAAGCACAAATAATTTTAACAAACAGTAAATAATAAGGAAGCACTTTGCTTTCTACCTACTATTGGACGAAGTGTTGGAAGCGGAAAATAGGCGCTAACCATCAAATTGAAAATATTGGACCAATCAAAACCTTGTAACGAAGCGGGTAAAGTAATAATCATGCAGCAAATGTGAGTTCAACTTTTGAATAAGAGAGGCGAACTTATTACCGCATGCCGACATAACTTAGAAATATTTGATTAAAAACACAAGTCCGGGGTAGGAGTTACGTGTCAACCATTGAGTATACAAGTTAAATAAAACCGTGGTTCCGTAGTTACATCTGATGATACTTATTGCATGAAACATTGAGTAGGGTAGTTTGGTACTGATAATATTATTATATGATATCTACGTTTGTTAACTTTGATAATGACACATCGGTTTATTTTATATTTTAAGCTTTTATTTTAATCACAGTTGTTTTTTTATTTTATTCTTACTCATTGTATATATATATATATATATATATATATATATATATAATTGTATATTGGGGCAGCAAGATCACGTTTATAAAAATTTCATTAAAGACGACTGAAAAGGTACTGCGATTAAGAGTTTTATTCAATATATATCGGAAATTTGAACAGAAAAATAATCATAAGCACTGATTCACGGAAAATTGAATAAAAAGCTAAATCGTAGTACCTCAGAAACCTTCTTTAACAAAACGTATATCTATCTTTCTATTGGTGCAATAATATAATTATCAATACAAGATCTATAACAGATTTTCGTGTAATTACGTTATATATATATATATATATATATATATATATATATATAGATAGATAGATAGATAGAGAGAGAGAGATAGATAGATAACGATATATATTTTTTTATATATCAATAGGAAAATTGGGCAAAAATGTGTGACAAAGTGGAAAAAGTTTACTTGTAGATCGTTTAGTCTTTTAAGATTTAATCACTTTTTTAGTAGATATACCACACTGTGTTAATGGTTCTGGGAGAACATCTATCATCACAGCGTGGGATATCTACTAACAAAAGTAATGGAAGAAATGAGAAGAAACTAAATGAAATCGGCTAAATTTAAAAAAAATCCCAGCATCCCTCGTTCGTGCGCATGAGTAGTGGCACCAACCAAACAAATTTAGTCCGATAGAGTTCTAAAGGACGAAACGCCTTGGTAAGAAAACATTTACACTTTCATACTTTTTCCCAATATATATATATATATATATATATATATATTTGTGTCTGTGTGTGTCTTTGTGTGGTGTGTGTGTGTGTTTTGAATTTAATATTGCTTTTCGATGTATAGTATTATGAAATGAAAGGAAATTCTTGTTATTTTTCTATTAATTTTGGAATTACTTTTTTTCGAAATGTGTCTAAAGTGTAATAGATTCTTTGAGTCCGGAAACTTATGCCAGATTTGTTTTTAACTCATCTTTTCTAATGAGTAAAGCAACGTCGACACACAGAAAGAATCAACCTACGAAACAGGATGATATATTTCTATTTCCTGTTAAGAAGTAGAACAGAACATTATTTTTGGTTTGCAACTTGCGAAAAAAAAAACTGCATTTTTCTCCTTTCTCGTGTGTAAATAAACGAAAATATCACTCCCCACCACAAAAAAAAAAAAACGGGAAAATTTGAATGAAACATTAATCAACTCTTTTTGGGACCAATAACCCAGTAAAAAAAAATAATAAATATGAACGATATTAATGTTTATTATTACTGAATCTTTCTGGGCATAGTTTGGCACAAGGTCATAAATATAAGTTTTAATGAACATCGAACAAACTAGAATATAATATATCTGGAATGAAAGGCTGTTGACAATTCTTTTATAGCGAGGCTTCCAGAAATCATTAAAACAGTAAAGGTCGTTCGCGCTTGTGCATTGAGAATAGTGTTAAAATTTGAGTATAATAAAAAATGGATTTGTTATAATTTATTGCCGTTAAATATACGATAACTGTCTGGAAATTAAGTTGTCGACAATTTCTCAACCGATGCGTTTATAACTATTTGAATGAAATGTTGTGCATATGTTACCAGCAGAACAACGACATATTTTCCAAATTGTTAACAGAGAGATTAATGCACCTGTCCCCTAGGTGCATAAACGCGTGTAGTAACCTGGCGTCAAGATACTGATGTTACTCTTGAATTTCAACAACTGGTTGAAAAATATTTGTGGACGAGGAAAATTACAACTACCACTCACATAAGAAAAACGCCGATGAAAGAAAAACATACTATTATGATTATGCCAATGTTGTTTTTTTTAATTAATGGTAACTGCTTTTAAAACTTCAAAATATTACCAGAGCTACGCAATTGTCTGGTATGCAATTATCCAGGGACGCAATTGTCTGGTACGTATTTATCCAGTGACGCATTTGTCTGGTACGTAATTATCCGAAGACGCATTTGTCTGGTACGCAATTATCCAGGGAGCAATTCTCTGGTAAGCAAATTGTCCGGGACACAAATGTCCTGTACGCAACAGTTATAGAACTGTTAAAATGGTTGTAAACGATGATGCGCTCTGTAAAATTGCTGAAAGAGGAATGAACAGATCCAAACTAGATATAGCCAATAATTAAGTTTATATAGAATATGGTAGACGGAGTCAGGTATTTTTGGATCGCTACCCATCTTTTTAGCATTTTATCAATAGATCGTATATATTCCACTTGAAGTCTGATGTGAGCTTGCTTCCGAAATGATGTTTCAGTCAATGACTTTCATAGTTTGTACAACTTTTCCTCATGACTGGATAAACCTTCCTGCTGCTCTGTGTGATGATGAAATCTTACTAGCTTTACTTTGAATGTGTTCGATGTTACAAGTCAGTTCTTACCCTGTTGTGTTGTTAAAGCTAGACCCGATGTAAAATTAACTACGGGGCTCTTATCATTTAGATTTTTCGAAGTGCACCCATAAATCGTGAAATCATCAGAATATATATCTATTCATTAGCTGAGAATGTTCTTAGGAAGAACGTTTATCCAATTTCAGCTTTATGAGGGTAGAACCGATGAGAGAGCCTTGAAGAAGACCTGAGTTAATTTAATGGGCGTCAGAGAATTGGCCATTAACAATGACCTTCTTTGACCTACCTGTTAGGAAGGACTTTTCAAAATATTCCACAGCTTAAGAATTTGTGCCTCATCGTGTCAAATATGTTTGATATACACAAAGCGATCATTCTCATGATTAATTTATTATCGAGCGCTTCGCTGATTATATGGATAATGATAGTTAAGAGGTAATCCTGCTGTTTGTCGTTCAGTAATGTGTTTCTCTTGTGGTGGTTTCCAACATTATTGTGGATAAAAGCCTAAATATGTGACAGGAATTGGAACACAATTCACAGCTTCCATATATTTTCCAAACATCTCTTTCGGTAGTTAAAGGAATTTAAAATAACATTGACGTCTCTGGATTATAGGGCATTATAAAAACCAAAGAAATTACATCGGGGCTTGTAGCTTTCAAATATTCGTAAAATGAAAATCTGGAAATTTATTGAACCAAATTAAAGATATAATTCCATGTGATGAGAGACGGAATGTAGGGGAAGGACCTTGTTGTCTAAGATGCATCTAGAGGTAAAGTTCATATATATTCTCTTTTGGAGTCATACTCTTCTAACAACTCATAAAGATTTACATATTTCATGTCAAAAAGCAATATCAATCACTAAATTATTATATATTTTGTCAATATGTTGAAGAATTCTCTATTTGCATAATGGGATATCACAATAACAAATATGTTACAATAATATTTATACAACTGCTATGAAGTGAACATTACATGATATATTTAAGGAAACTAAATAAAACAGTGTGAAATCTCTGATTGTGATATGTTTCGCAGATAAAAAAAAAGCGTTATCAGAAAAATGCATTTGTTTTCAATGGCGTATGTGTTGAAAGGAACATAAGGACCATAAGATATTTAGTGACAATTATGTTGTGAAAAATGATCTTACATAATAACATGACATATTATATAGACAGGGTATCCCCAAAAATATACTCAATTTTCGACTTCCATTAATTCCTTGAATATTTTTCTTTTTTTACATCCATGGATTTACTTTGATTTAATATTTAATTTAAACCGTTAATCTTCTTCGTATGTCAATAAATTTAAATATTACTTAATTGTAACCATTAATATTTTCCCAACTCAATAAACACTGCCTTTAGTGTCAATTAAATACTATGTTTTATTTGGTGAGGACTCTCTCTCTCTCTCTCTCTCTCTATATATATATATATATATATATATATATATATATATATATATATATATGTATTGTATTTACGCAGCGATCCTTCATTTATACAGATTTCATTAAAGACCACAGAGAAAGTGCTGCGATTAAGCTTTTAATTTAATTTTTCTTGTGTTCGAACAAGTGCTTTCTTTTCTTGAGATATTCTACACGTTCTGTGTACAGAAAAGAAAACACTTGTTCGAACACAAGAAAAATTAAATAAGAATATTAATCGCAGTAGCTTGGCTGTCGTCTGGAATGAAAACACACACACAAACACACACACACACACACACACACACACACACACACACACATATATATATATATATATATATATATATATATATGGTCGTCCACTGACAGTTTCGCTGTATCACAGCACATCAGTGTGGCTAGATATCCGATCGCTTCATATTACTATATATATATATATATATATATATATATATATATATATATATATATATATATATGTGTGTGTGTGTGTGTGTGTGTGTGTGTGTGTGCGTGTAGTGTGTGCTCGTGTAGGTGTGTGCGTGTTTATGTGTATGTGCGGAAGTTAATTCTTTTTTCAGATGTTAAACAATTATTTTCATCTAAATTTGGGGCCGTAACAATTACTCTAATATAGCCAGATAGAGTCAATACTTTCATATTATATCCGTTTCCTTTCAATCTTATGCAGTTTTACTTTGTTTCAGCTCGACTCGTGAATCAACTGCTTCAAATACCTCCACTAAATCACACATTACTTATATTGTATCCCTGCTTTTGATGATTAAATGTCTGGGTTCATGACATTTCGCCGTCTATTGGGTGAAGTTCTTATGTTATCAAGTCTTCCACTTTGATATCATATATAATTTCCAGTCAGGTGCACGATTCAAGGACAGTCATCGGACCGATCACTTCATCTGCCTATGAGTGGCATGCACTCTCTTTTTGAAGTCAAATCCGTCGATTCTCTTATTCTGCTTTTCTAGCCTGGTATCACGATATTGGCATTTACAGGCACGTGGCCAAATCAGGATGAAGTGGCTTTATTTCTTATGATCCTCTCCCTCAGTCTATACTTCCATCAAACGTACTCAATAACTTAAACCAGTACAAAAAATGTTAAACTGGTTACTTAGATTAATATTGTTTAAACACAATCCAGTTGTTCAGCATGAACGATTGTTGAAACAATGTTTCTTACTTTATTGCTTGGCGTTTAGTTATTGTACATCTTTCGAGTGTCAAGAAGTATTTTTATGAAATCTGTCTGTGATATATTTAATGCGCCTGCGCATATTTCAATGTCTGCTCGGAATTCGGTCATGGGTGTGACGATGCTAACGCAGACCGTGTCAATCAGTCCGCGAGTCACCGTCTGTTATTATCTCGACTTTTCCTCTAATTCCAGTGACTCCTTTCTATTTTCGTCTCCGTATGCCATTGCTTTTTCTCCGCACCCAATCATTTACCTTTACGTCTTTTTTGCTATAATTCGCCTCTTCCTCTGATGATGGCTTCTTCTTCATTCTTTTCTTTTTAACGTCTGCCATTCTTTGTTTGCTTTTCTATTTATTGTATCATTAGTTTTTCTTTCTGTGTTTCTTCTTCCTTTTCCTCTTCACTTTCCCTACATTTGTTCATTCACGTCTATAATTCATATTGTCTCATTCATATCTTTCTTTATTTTCATTTCTTTGCATCGAATAGATTTTTTTAGTTATATCTTCTTCAATTGTTCTTCAACAATTAGCCAACATTTCCTTTGTTTTCCTTTTCTTACTTTCTTGTCTCTTTCTACTTTTCTAGTTCTGCGTCAAATTTTCTTCTCTTTATTTATTACCTTTTATCTTTCCCCGCCATCTTAACAACCATTTAATATTTCTTCTTTTTTTCTTTTCTATTTCCTTCATTTCATTCTTGTCCTTTTTTTCTTTATAAACTCTTTATTAAGATATTCTCTCCATCTTTTTCTTTCCTTTTTCTTGCCTTCTTTTCTTCTCTAAATTATCTCGTACTTCTCTCAGAAGCTAAGCCTTTTAATTGTCATTTACTTTCAGTTAATTTTACACATTCCAGACCTCACAATTTTCTTGCCTCTTCATATTCGTTCTCTAATCTCTTTTCTGTTCAAGTTCTTCACTTCACTCGCTATTCTTTCTTCTCTGCTTCTTTCCTCTTTATAATTAAGTCCGTAATGATGTCGAGATAGCATGCTGCGCCTGGACGGTAAAATTAATTCGCGGTACTGAATTAAAGGCGCGTTGGGTTATCGTCACCGCAAGTTCCAATTAGACGACGCATGTCATAATGCGCTGACCGAGAGAAATAACGGAGTTGGAGGGAGAGGGTGGCCTTTTCCGATTCTCCGGCCAACACAGGAATGTTCCTTTTCACTTCTGCTACGATTCTCTGAGCTCTATACTTTAGATTTCAAGGAAATAGATAACAGCTGAGATAAGATTGACTTGAAGGCCAAGCGGCGGCATCTCTAGCAGGCCATATGGTCGGTCGGCATTAAGATTGTTCATTCACTAGCAGATGTTAAATAGAATAAAACTATATATTCACATATTCAGATGTTTTATTTATTAATCTGACAGACTTTGATTACGTAAACGTTATTTTTGGTGAATACTCGTATTTGAGTAGACTCTGCGTTTTATTTTATTAAATAGTATATATTTTTTCGTCTATAGGCCTGAATGTTAGAGAAAGTATTATGAAAGTATTTAGGCCTCCAATAACTAGTATGTTCATAAAAACTGTCAGAGGCCATCTTGAGGTAAGCCTGGCACAAGATTTTTCTCTTACCAAATTTTCGTCATTGTTCACTACGCCTTTTTGGCGGTTCCATTCAAATATCATGTTGAACTTTTGGTGACTCTAATTGTATAACAAATCATCAAGTAATTGAGTGGAAATTACAAGAAATATTTCGTTTTTCTTTGGGATGTAGCTGAGCACTGCTACCCTATCTGTGAAGATGAATTTCGATGACAGACGATCTCTACATTTTGCAGTTTCTTTCATTGCATGAATGTCAGGCTTTTTTGGTCTCAATGTTCCTGTAATATTAGTGTTCTTCTGCAGCGTATATTCTGAAGTTGGCACGGACGTAAAAAAAATTCCATAATCACACCTCTACTAGATCCAAACGATAGTTCCATCAAATCACATAATACGCGGTGGCTCAAGATTTTCACTAGTGTATTTCCTGGAATCTTTCCAGTGTAGACTTGCAAGATGTAAAATATGACGTCTTTACATCAGAAGACTGCCCATACCTTGATACCATATCTTGCTGCTATTGGTTTCATGACATATGCCACGAAATGCAACTAGTTGTTCATCTACCGTAATATCTTCAAATGGTTCGGAAAGCTTCTTGCAATGTTATACAAACCAGTCCCAACCTTCCCGTATAGCTGGATGTTTATCGTTTGCCCTTCTTTGATCACGTGATATGTCGTCAAACTTAATAAACTTAAGTATGAGGGCAAATATGTTCCGTGCTATGACAGCTGAAAAACAGCACGGCGAATGTTCTCATTTGTTGTCAACATTTCGGAAATAGTTTCCCTTCGGCATCGAAGAGCTCCAATAATTAGAAGGACACAAAAAACGTTCTTATTTCAATATGTTCTACATCTATCCAAATTCTCATTCTGTCCAGAGGGGCAATTGCATTGAAAACGGGAAAAACACGTGACGTTTCAGCACTGGTGAAGTTGCATACAGTATCTACAATTTAGTCATCAAAGAACATGTTGAAAACTTCGATCATAGTGGTTGCGGAATTCGATAAAGAGTTGGCCTGGGAGATCCTGTGAAAATGTTGCATTGGCGATTTTGAGTTACCGGCGGCACCAAGCAAGTCCATTTTCTTCCTGATTTTGCAATGAATTCATCTACATCGGATGTTCCAACAGAATTTTCACTGTCAATGTCACTTTCATCAGAATCAGCTTCAAGATTGTCTTCGGCTCCAGCCGCATCTCATTGAGGAATAAATTCATCAGAATCGCTAAAGCGATCATCCGGGTCACTTACATTCTACTCATAGAGGATCCCAAAAATGTCATCATCTGGGATTTATTGGTGGGACTTTGATTTAAACTTTGCAATGTTCAAAACCTGTAAAAAACAAGAATAGATAATTCAAATTTGTAACGTAAGATGCCAAGCGGTGTCCTGTCGGGATCCCAAAGGTTTTTTTTTAATTTTTTTTAGTTTTAATGAAAGAATTTTATATATATCTAATTATACTTTTTTATCTTAAAAAAGGACATAAAAAATCAACAATAAATTACGTCTTTTAGTTACATCAAGATCAATAAAAATGTCTCTCTTAAAGGACACCATCTTCGCGGTATGTTAAGGTTTAATGAATTTGATAGAAAACTGGTATTAGAAAAAAATAATTTGTAAGAATAACGGTATCCATCGACTTTATTTATTATATCCTTGCTAACATGTCTAACATAGAAGACGAATTGGGCACAAAATCAGACAACGTAATAAATTAGTCCACTAGTCATATTATTTCTGATCAGACATTTCCTCTAATTTTGCTAAATGATATTTATCTAATGAATTCATTTCCCTTTTTTATTCTGTTCGCTCATAGGGACATAAGCACGGAATAATATATGAATATCAATGAATATATTAAATCATCCACAGCTTCGATTTGTAGCATCTCATATAGATATGTAAGTTTATCTGTTCGCCTATCGATGTGTGAATGTGTTAAGCCGATTATCTCTAATCATAAAATGCAATGCAATATGACAACCTTCAGAAAGGTGCCAATGAAATGTTTTTCTTCACATAAGATTTGAAACAAATTGCGATAAACATTTCTTGACGATAAGCAGATTAATGGCAATAAATAATTAAATAAATCATTCGAAAAATGAGTTACCGATCGATTTTCTAATTAAATACGAAACTATTTTCTAATTAATCATTGATTTTTAAGGAAAGTTTTTTCAGTCGAGTCATGAATTACTCATGAGTAAAATTAAGCTAAAATAAAGACAAAACTGTTCATTGCACTTTGGGCCGACATATTTTAGTGACAACGTGCTGTTTACGCAGACAGAAGAATTATATTTTTGCTTATGCTAACTTATTGGCTGTAAAATCAGCGAATGAAATATGTACATATCGATAACGATAGTGTGTTTAAATAACATAAATGGGGATTTAACTGCGTACAATTAATGGAAAGTGGTAATACTGTATTTAAATCTTTATTTAAGGTTATTTATTTTAACTATTTACACTATTTACTATTGTCCGGGCTCTTGCCTCATCTTTATTGTCATATCCACAAAGTTTCAGTGGTTCTATGTTCTTCTGGTGATATACCTTAGAATTTTGAACGGGAACGTTTATTTAGTCTACGTATGTAGATGGTTCTAGGTCTACGTGTCATGTATGTTTTGTCTCAGTTTCAATTAATTCCCTTTAATATCTCAACCCTCCAAGATTGTATTCACTGCTGCTTTGGACAGGTATTGAACTCCCAGCTCGTTGTATCAAGTTACTTTTTGGATTGCTTCAAGTAACGCTTTTATCCACTGTCCCAGGAGTCTTTTCATTGAAAATATGATTGAAGCGGACGTGTCAGGTCAAGACTAATAAAATTGCAAATTCTTCTTTGTATTTTATCAATAATCTCTAAATCCATAGCAGAAACACAATGGGACGGTAAAATTTAATGCACACTCGAATGGTCGCCTTTTAAATGTGTAAAATTGACCAGGACGACGCTGTGAAATAATTTTCTTTTCAGTAGAA
>CAHIKZ030001313.1:3440000-3475000 GCA_903632075.3 Acanthosepion pharaonis
AAACGGCATTTTCTGAGCTGGTTCCAATGGCGTTTGTGAATGTTTTTTGGTCCTTCGACCATATATACCAGTTCGCCAATTCTCTGCTTTATGATGCCCACTTCCTAGAATGTCATATTGTTCTTGTACGCCTTGAAAAAGACCCTATCGCCAGGATTCCCATAGGTGTGTTCGGATTAGGGGTTATCCGATACACCTGCAGAAATTGTTGCAATGCTTTATCTGTCGGTGTGCCCAGTGCCTTTCTTAAAGCCCTTTTTAAGGTATCCACGAACCTTTCGGCCTGGCCATTTGACCTAGGGTGGTACTGAGGCGTTGTAACGTGGTCCACCTGATATGACTTGCAGAAGTCTCTAAATTCACTTGATGTGAATTGAGTGCCATTATCAGTAACTATACAATCTACGACGCCAAAACGTTCAAATAGCTCGTGTAAAAATCCGATCGTGCAGTTTGTGGTTAGTCTTTTACATTGTAGGACATCAGGCCATTTTGAGTGGCTATCCACAACAATGAGATAGTACATATTGTCCATAGGCCCTGCAAAATCCACATGAATTCTTTGCCAAGGATGTTCTGTTTTGGGCCATGGTTTGCACGTCGTGTTTGGAGCTTTTGCTGCAAGCGCGCATCCTTTGCATGATTCTATCATGTCTGCTATGTCCTTGTCCATGTTTGGCCAATAAACGTAGTAGCGCATGAGGCTTTTCGTACGGTTCTTCCCCGGATGTCCCATGTGAAAATTCCTGAGGATTTTTCTTTGTAGGCTGTTTGGAATCACTACGCGGTCATTGTATAATAGGGCATCATCGCAAAGGGAGAAAACTTCAGGCACATTGAGGTCTTTGTTGCGAATTTTGCTTTTTATTGATTGGATGAATTTATCCTCTCGAGACTCCATTTTTATGTCGGCCAAAGTAACTGGGAGCTCTCTTATGATACTCGCGATCATGTTTTTGATTTCACAATTTGTCCTTAGAATAGCAATGATGGAGTCTTCAAAGACTTCTGTATTTTTTGGAATGAGTCGCGATAAACTGTCTGCATGGCAAATATTTTTGGTTGTTAGGAACTATCTTGAAATTATAGTTTAAAAGAATTGTACCCCAACGAAGTAGTCTATTTGCAGTATAGACTGGCAGACTTTTTTTAGACCCAAAAATTGGGATTAGAGGTTTATGGTCCGTCTGCAGTATGAACTGTCTACCATGTAGATATCTGTGAAACTTTGTCACAGCGAATATTAACCCTAGAGCCTCTTTCTCTATTTGGGAATATTGTTTCTCAGATGGAAGTAGAGATCTTGATGCGTGAGCCACAGCTTTTCGCGAACCGTCTGGCAGTTTATGTAATATGCAAGCGCCTATGCCGTACGAGCTTGCATCACTTGCGACTATGATGTCGAGACTAGAGTCGAAATGTGTGAGGGAGAGGTCTGAAGGAAGCGTTTTCTTGATCTTCTCGAATGCGTCTTGGCATTCCGGGGTCCATGACCATGGTTTGTCCTTTTTTAAAAGTTGGTTGAGAGGCCCTCTCAAATTTTGCATGTTCTTAATGAACCCTTGGTAAAAGGTAGCTAGGCCGAGGAAGCTTTGTAACGCTTCAACGTTATCTGGGGCCGGCATGTTTCTGATCGCGTTGGCTCTTTCTGGATCCGACCGACGACCGTCTTTATTTATGACGTGCCCTAAGTATTTAATCTCTGGTAAGAATAAGTCGCATTTTGCCTCCTTAACCTTAAAACCGTATTCTTGTAACTTTTCGAATACGTTTATTATATGTTTCCAGTGCTCTGCCATAGTTTTACTGGTAACCAGTATATCATCCAAATAGGCAAATAGCGTAGTCAAGATCGCCTAGCATGGCGTCCATGACCTGCTGGAAAATTGCAGGCGCAACCTTTACTCCAAAAGCCAGTCTATTGTATTTGTACAACCCTCTATGGGTGTTTATGCAGAGCAATTGGAACTTTCTTCTTCCACCTCTATCTGAAGGTATGCGTCCGAGAGGTCAATTTTAGAAAAAAAATTTCCACCATTGAGTTTATTGAAAATTTCTTCAGGGCTTGGGAGTGGATAATGGTGATCTTGCAATGCATCGTTTAACCCTGTGGAAAATTCTGCACATACTCGTATTTGATTGGACTTCTTTTTTACGTAGACCATAGGTGCTGCCCACTCGCTGAAATCTGTTTTTGACAGAATACCTGCTTGTTCGAGTCTATCTAACTCTTTGTTGATTTGCTCTAGAGCAGCGAAAGGGGCATTCCGTTTCTTTTTGAATACCGGTTGTGCACCGTCCTTCACCTTGAACTTAGCTTTCATTTTAGTACATTTCTCAAGGCCGCCAGAAAAAACCTGGGGAAATTGTTGTTTGAGTTCCTTTTTTAGATTTACCAAATTGGACGTTGTACTTTGTATCTTGCGACAAAATATACTCATTGGGCAATCCCAAAGATTGAATTTTTCTATCCAATCTGTTCCAAGTTATAAGTTATCTGAAGTTTTTAATACGTAGGCTTTGAGATTTTTGGTCACTCAATTTAGTGTTACTGTAAGTATTAAAATGTTAATCTTTTCGCCAGTTACGGATTTTGCTGTTTTATCCGTTTTTAATAAGGTCGGCTTGTTTAATTTTCGCCAAGTACGCCAGTTAATGGCTGAAATATCAGAACCCCAGTCAAGCTGGAATTTAATGGACTTATTGAAAATATCCACTGTTACATATTTTCTTAAATTCCTATCGTCAATATCGTCAGATTGAGCTTGCCTATTTTTATTTTTGGGTTTTCTCGTTCTGTTGGCGTACCAGCACGAAGTTAAAGTATGCCCACTTTTATTGCAATTTTTGCAATATTTTTGTTCTTAATTGGACAGAATTTCATCCAATGCCATTTACCACAATGGTAACATGGTCCGGGCGGTTTCTTTAACTTATTTGGGTTTTGGTTACTGCGTAATTTAGGACATGAGATTTGCCTTTTGTCTTTTTGAGGGAAATAGGAGGTAGACTTACTTCTGATTTTATTAATCTGAGTCACACCTGATTCCTCGATAGTGTTTGAAGCACACTTTATAGATATTACTCGTTGACAGTCCTCTGCCAGTTTTTGGAGAGTCAATCCTTGTTCGTTCTCAAGCTTGGTCAGTACCCGTCGTCTGACATCGGCGTCTTCTGCTGATACTAAACTTTGTGCGACAATCAAGCACTTAAAATCATCGGCAGTCAGTTCGGCTAGTTCAAAATCATTACAGAGCTTGTTTACCGATGCTGCAAACGTTAGAAAATCTTGCTGGTTGTCTTTGACTGTGTTCAGGCATTTCCAACGTTTGTGGAACAAGGTTGTGTTAGGCCCAAATAGTTCCGCTTAATAGTTTCTGAAAAATCCAAGTCAGTGGTTTTCTTGGGTAGTATAAAATCTACGAACCTACTATGTTCTGTAGTTCACAGTTTTCTCAATAGAAGACGTACCTTTTTTTTACTGGACCATTGTTCACAGTCTACGTTGAAAATATCTTCGTAGCGCTTGTAAAAATCGTCGAAAGTTTTGCCGTTCTCTGGTACGTATTCAAATGTTTCCAACGAATTGTAGATTGTACTCCGGGAGAATATTGTGTTTTTTTCAGAGTTTGAGCCTTTTAATGCATTTACGAGTAATTCTTGAAGTTGTTTCTGTTGTAGTTCAGCATTCTGAAGAGTAATTTGTTGGAATTCCATTTGTTGTTTATGTAATTTCAAAAGTAGTTGTTGTCTTTCTTCTGCTTTTTGTTGCTGGTCCAAATTTAGTTTTAACATTTGGGCAACTACTTTTATATGTGTTTAGCTTTTGTTTCCCGTGGTTCCGTTAATTTAACGCAATTGAATAATTTTTCACCACACTTATGTATTTATTTTTTTTAGAAAGGTACAAAAAAGAGAAAACTCACCTCAGTGAATTTGAGAGGAGAATAATTTTATGCACGAGTTCAACTCAGTTACATAAAAAATTTTCGATAGTTTTTTTCGAAAAAATGGTAGTACTCGCTCTATTTTCCCTGTGTGTGTTTTCGCATTTTGGATAGACTTTAATATTCCGTAGATGTCGAATCGCTAGTTCGTCAATGGTGTTTGGTATTGGAATATATGTAGACGCTGGGTGTTTAGCTTTTAAATCGCTAATGTATTAATACCATCTTAATTTCACGTTCAGCACTGCTGTGGGAACGCGTGGAGTTTGTGTATTTTTCGAGTACTGTCGCTATTGATATGTTGAGAACGAAATTCTCGAATATTTTCTGCCGCCACTGTTGTGGGACTGGCAAAGTATTGCGGTTTTTCGACGTGAATGCGTTTCTCGAATTCTTCGTCGAGCCAGATGTGGGATTGGTAAGGTATTTAGGTTTCGCCGTGAGTGCGTTTCTAGAAACCTTCGTCGACCCAGATATGGGATTGGTAAGTGTTGAAACTTGACTAATGCATGGAATAATAATGCAACACAAAATGTCCTTAGAACAAAATGTATTGAAACAAGAAAGTGTACACATTATTTACATACAGCCTTTTGTATATTCCTGGTAAGACCGTTCCTGGAGAATGTGTTGACTGAGTCGCAGTCGGGCAGAGTCTCTGGTTGAATCTCTTGATTCCTCCCTCTCTTCCCGGTACCAACCATATTTATATGGTCGGTACTCCACTATGCAAATTAGGTGGATCCTACCACAACAGTAAGGTATTTAGGTTTCGCCGTGAGTGCGTTTCTCGAATACCCGTCGCCATTGATGTGGGGCCAAAGTTGGGACCACAGAGGTAAAACACGGAACACGGATTAGAAGTAAGAAAGATATATTAACAACAGGTTACAGAGATAGTGTAAGCGGAGCTTACTATAACACTCTCTGGAGTGCTATGTCGCCTACTTAATATAGGCCTGGAAGAGTCTATTGTGTAGGTAGTTTCCGGTCTCACAATAATAATGTATCATGAGCAATCACACGCGATCTGGATCCTCCTCCGTCTTTTTTAACAAAACAGCCAATAAGAAAATTTACAAAAGTAAACAATCTTTAAAAAATATTCAACTTATTTTACAGAAATTAGGACAAGGTAAATAGAATGGCAGTACGGCTAATAACACTTTTTATATTATTATTATTATTATTATTATAAGCGTCTGCATTTATTAATATGTATATAATCATAACCATTGTTTGTGTATTCTACCTTCATTAACTTGTAGAAATTTGGTAGAAAAATATAATATTGAAAGCAAATTTAAGATCAAAATTGACAGAAAAGCAAGCTGAACGAGAGTTTCACAGTCGAGGAAAGGAAAAGAAAGAAATTCTTAGCATAGAACTTAAGGTTACATATTGGGTTGTCAACTATAAGATGATGACGTCATGCTGCCAAACAAGTGTTAGACTTAAATTCATAAAGTCTATCTAGCAAAGAAAAAAGCTCACAGGAGCAATTACCTTGAAGTTCTGTATAGAAAATGCATAAGAAAGCTACTGCGGTTGGAAAGTGACTGATCCGAAATGCATGAACAGGAAGAATAAAAATTCAAATTCTTCTTTGTATTTATTTGGAATTGAAAAAAAAAAAAAAAAACAGAGACGTATTGAACGAGAAACCTAAATTTAGTTTAATGTATCACATGGCTAATAAAATTTATTTTTTAAATTTCAGCTAAGGGAAATATATATAAGTAGTTTTTACTTGGATTCGAACGTGAACATTTTCACATATGACACAGGCCATGCACTATAATTCATCATTAGAAAAGGTATCAGTATGTCTATTTCATTAAGTCTTTCCAATAAAGTGTTCATTCAACAATATTCGAATCTGACAAAATGTTATCGTTGAAAGTATTAACATTCATTCTTTACTTCAAATGTTCAATATCAATAGATTCCCAGGTTGGGATGCGTTAACAGGCGAAAATGCATATACTTAAATCGATGCCGATTCCGTTTACTCGTATCAGCTTCGGTTATGCATAATCTTATGTGTTGATGGAAACATTCACAAATTAACAGAGTTACGTGTCGTAAACATGATAGATAGAAAGTAAAATAAATTCAGTTTATAGCATACTGTTTTATATATATATATATATATATATATATATATATATATATATATATATATATATATATACATACACACACACACGTATATATATATATATATATATATATATATATATATATATATATATATATATATATATATATGTATTCGATTTACTTTCACGTCGTATTTGATGTATGAGGTAAAGCAGCTCATTTCTTAGGAACCGACAGACACATCCAGCACATGTGATTTGATTATAGTGGTGAAGGTTCTGTGCAGAACCATCCAGATTATATATATATATATATATATATATATATATATATATATATATATATATATATATATATGTGTGTGTGTGTAGAGAGAGAGATAGATAGAGATATATATGATATATATATATATATGATATATAAATATATATATATATATATATAATATATATATTATATTATATATATATATATATATATATATATATATATATATATATATATATATATATATATATATATATAACAATAACTGATTTTTTTTTGTTGGAGTTCTACCTAATATTGATATTCTAAAGCGTTGGGTCAGATGTTATATATAACTTTATCCATATAGCGACAAAATTACTGAGGCTTTTCAATAAACCAAGTCTCCATGATATACCATGTTTGCTTATATCCTACATACAATGCATGTTTTCACGAACTTTACTAGATATCTTGTGTATATAATACAAGTGAAAGTGAAAGTAAGAAAAGATTGAAACTGAGTTACTTATTGTGTCCAGAGGAAGTTTTAGTGTTGATCATTAGACTTATGGAATATTGAAAGGGACGTAATACAATTTCATAATCGTTAGGTTGATCGGCAATGCTCTGTTGCATGCTACAGATTGCAATCGTAAAGATGTCTCTGGACAATCCATTGTGGCATTAACTCAGAAAATCAATTTAACTACTAATGTGAAATTAGAGAGAAATAAGGCACTAGATGTAGTAGATTTCATCGTGACGATGCCAGCGTTGTTATTCCATTATAACAGGAGCATTATTGGATGCGATGGTCGTGATAGCAAGGTGAGAATAAAGGCATGACCCATTGCGTTATCTGTTATTCTATAAAATACAAATTTGATAAAGATTACTACATATCAGCTTGGGTGATACAGGATATGTCTACCTTTAGGGTGAGAAGGAAAACTACATACAGAGTGAGGTAAAATAGACTGTGAACGGGTGGCTGCAGAAAGTTCATATCACGTTGTGCAGTCAAAATTGAAGGTAACTCAACGCACCGCATAGAAATTTGCGCAAGGTTGACTTGTTAGAGTAATTTGGAATAATTAATTCATTCATATTCGAATTCGACATATGAGTGTGAAGCAGATCAGTTCCCAGGAAACCGACAGCCCGACACCAGCACATGAGATTTGATAGTGAAGGTTTCGTGCAAGACCAGCCACACTTTTTGCAGGGCCGAATACAGAGACCTGGTGCACTAAGTGCCACAAGGGCCCCAAACGACCCACCGCAGGTTTTTGAATTCAGAGCTGTCCTTCTTCTAGACGAGGTGCCATCCAAGTCTATAGAACCTAATCTGTCCTGTTATTTACCCATAGCTGGAGGGAGAAGAAGAGGATTCGCACCTTTCCCAAGGGTATTAGCACGTAAGTGAATGTAATGGTATCGACTTGAATTCCGCAAATCAAGCCGCTATCCACCGTGCCTCTCTCTCTCTCTCTCTCTCTCTCTCTCTGTATATATATATATATATATATATAATCGACTCTCCCGTCGAGATTCGACGTATGAGGGTCAAGCAGATCAGTTTCCAGGAAACCGTCAGCCCGACACCGGCACACATGAGATTTGATTATAGTGGTGAAGGCCTCGTGCAGGACCATCCACACTTTTGCATATATATATATATATATATATATATATATATATATATATATATATATATATATATATATATATATAAAAGCTTTATGCACGGTAGAATTATTACGAATAATAATACGATAAAGCATATCCGACAAGGTGAGAATGATATCTATATGCACGGGGTCGAAAGGCTTAAGTCTGTACTCAATACGAGGTGAATTTTAGCAAATAGTTTTTGTGATGTTTGATTTTAATATCTATTGTGTTATAATTCATATATATTTCAGTGCTGGCTCACTTTTAAGTAAGTTTATTATCAATCGATTAATGCAAATAACTAAAATAATGAATTCCGGCAATGTATATTCATCGTTTTACTAGCATTATCTAGACATATGATAATAAATATTTCCGTGGTTTATCTCTTTTACTTGTTTAAATGGTTTTTATGTATGCTTGGTGATGGGACTATAAAAATAATATTTATCTTCTTTTTAAAAATATCACTATCTTGAAGATGAAGCTAGAAAATTTACTTGGGCTTCAGATATGTAAAGTGTTTTTTTTTTAACCAATACCGGTTACCACATGAACTTAGCGGGCAAGATCACAGATAAGCATTATATTATTTCAAAATAATTACATTCAAACTTAGACCATTTTATTTCCTTATCACATTAGCATACATTAATACCTGCGAACGTACTGAACACACTACTGCACGGAAAACACTACTGCATGGGCGTAAAATATTATTGTTGTTCATTCTAAAGGGGCAAAACTTCAATCTCGCATTCGCCAAATTATAGTATGTTCAATTTCACTTCTTCAATTCATATCGGTGAAGGAGTTCGTAGCCCAGAGATATATCCGAATATAATTTTTACATTTCGAGACACTTAACATCTCTCTCCTCTTCGAGTCCTTACATATAAACCTATCATCCGGTTTTTTCCCGAATTGAGCTCATCCTAAGCGCCGCTGAGTTGAACACCGGTTTACATGTTGGGAATGGCATGCACATCTTGAGACGAGGTTCTGAAACTGGTCGCTAGTAAGCGATCGTTCAGTTCAACTTGCCAATGCACCTGGATTCGTTGACACTGAAAGCAAATCAATTCTACCATTATTTGAAATGAGTCATGTACTCTACGCACAGAAACAACGCTGCCATTCTTGACGAGACTTACGAGGTTGCTATCTTCTTTAGACGAGTTTATTTGTAATCAAAAGAATGAAAGTTTAAATATTTATCTTATATGATGAACATCATTCAATCTACTGTAACTAGATTTCAATACGTTTTATTTTTATTGCATATAAATGTAATTGCGTGTACGTCATCATCATCAGCAGCAGCAGTATCAAAACTACCCGTTCCATCAGCGGTTTGGTTGGAGGATCTCTACTCAGAAGATCACGTAACCAATTCTCTCTAAATATATAGTTTGCGCGCCAATGCCTGAGTCTCTGAATTATGTTCCAATCAATTTAGTAACATTCTCAGCCCATTCTGTCAGCTAAAGGTGGAATTTTTAACGATTGCATTTGTTGTTAACTCTTATAACATTAACTTACTACACGATGTACATTATTCGGACTATTGTCCTCGTCTTTGTCGCCATATGTATAACAACGTTTCGGCCGTTGTACGCTCCGGCCTTCTTCAGTTGGTTGGAATGTGGAAATGAACCCTTTATTTTGCTCTCTGGGGTAGACTGTCCCAGTTCCACGTGCCATGTCTAATGGATGTCAGTTATCTCCTATTGATTCCTTAAACAGGTATTGAACTCACACTTTTTGGGTTCTGTCACTGGATCTAACCCCTTTATCCACTGTGCCATGTATCCTTGGGGACATCTGTATATGAATTTCTGGCTATTATTCTGGGTATTAAGAGTATATATATATATATATATATATATATATATATATATATATATATATATATATATATGTGTGTGTGTGTATATGTTTGTGTGCGTGTGTGTGTGTGTGTGTATTTATCTAAAAGTAAATACGATATAATCCATCATAATCCTTACCGTACGCCAACGGCCTAGTGGTAGAATCTCCGACTGGCGCCATTCAGCCGAGTTTCTATCCTAGCTAGAGCCGCACTGAATGTGGATGACAGTATATATATATATATATATATATATATATATATATATATATATATATATATATACCTCCCTCTCTCTCTCGAGACTGGTTGCAGAACAAGTGACACTAAATTGGTGGCAAGCTTCATGATTGGCAATGTATCAGTTCTACATTTGTTTTCATTTCGATTAATATTAAAACTAATTTAAATTTTAAATATTTTTCTAGCATGCAAAATCTCTCAAAATACTTTCGTTTTTTACATGGACGAAACCTGTATTTTTCATTTCGATTTCACAATATTTCAGCATATGTTTATAATCATAAATTCCACAGGCTATAAAAAATATATAGCATCAATTCTATTATGGGGATATGCTACTCCTAGAATAATGGAGTTCTACTGTCGGGAAGTGTGAGAGAAGAAGCTGTTGGAGTAGAACAAATTGTTACCTTTAACTGTTTTAGCAGTAAAAGGGTTGTATCTCGATATCAACCTATTAGCACGTTTATACGATAGCAGTTTATTTTTAGAGCTATTAAATTTACAAGCCATTTCCTGACTCAATCAACCACTGATTGGAGGTTCTTTTCGAGACTATGTATTGGCATGGTACCAATCACAGTTATTTCGACAATTTTAACACAGAATAGTGCCTGTTGTTGTTCTAAAATGTAAACATTCACATAATTCAAGAGCGCATCTCTATCTCCAGATAATAGAATCTCCTAGCATGAACAATAAATGAGCGTCAGCATTGGAAGGTGCCTTTAGTTTTACACTTATGCATGCTAGCAGGGACTATTGTTGAGAAAATCAGGGAAAGACATATTTTATTTGTGCTTTCTTAAGTGCGATACTAGCCCAGTCTTGCTGCGGGTGAGAAAGCCACACTGAGAGATGTAATTTGTTAAAGCAGGATTTTGATGGCGTCTCTGCTTCAGATCTTGATGTAGCTGATCACAGTGCTTCAGTCTACTGTCTTCAAAAACATTTTAATTTAATGAAGCATATCTTAGGCCAACTCTTTCGGTTTGATTATTGGGCTTCCCAGTTTTTCAGAACAAAGTTGAGACGTTTCAATTCGTCTTTCAATTTGTCTTTGTGGCGTACGAGTGGACGTCCAACTGAACGCTTAGAATTTGGTAGTTGTCCATACAGCACCTTCATTGGAAGCCTATACTCATCCATTCTCACAACATGACCAACCCACCAAAGTTGTATCTTTGCGGAGAATGGTTTCAGTGTCTGTGATGTTGTTACATTTCTTTAGTATCGCACTATTTTTGAAGCTGTCATTCCATTTTATATCACATATGTGATCTCCACAGAGGCGTTCATATATAAACTTAATAAACAGTTCTGGGAAACCATTAACAAGGATTCATTTCCTCTGTTTCATTTCGTTTTTCGTAAACCTTTTCAGAACGTCTATTCTCTAATTCGTTTCCCATCGAAATATTCGTGGAATATTTCTTTCATAATTGGAGTTTATTTCTTTACTTTATCTCTCCTTCATATCTTCTTCACTAATATTTTCTGTTGTAATTACACTCACTTGTATCGTCTTCATGTGCTTCTAGTGCTGAAAGGGTTACAAAGAATGAAGCTAAGAGAAAAGACTGGGTAGAGAGGGAGTTGAGGAAAGGATAAATTGAAGAACAATGATCAAAGCATAAGACGATGACGGTTGACATTACATTTAATATTTGTATATAGTAGTGTTGAGGAAAAGAAGAAGAAGAAGAGAGTTACATTGTTGGGAAGTGCGAGAGAAGAAGCCGTTGGAGTAGAAGAGGCTGTTAACTTTAAAAAAATTTTGCAGCAAAAGAGTCGGACCTAGATCCCAACGTGTTAGCGCGCTTAAATAAGAGCCATTTTGGAGACATTAAATTTACAAGCCATTTTTTCCCCAATCAACCACTGATTGCATGTCTTTTTCAAGACCATTGTTTGCCTTGTTACCGATCACAGTTATTTCGACAACTCAATTTTCCCACAGAATATTGCCTGGTAGTGTTCTGAAATGTAAACATTCACATGATTTACGATCTCCTGTCTATCTATCAGGTATTCATATAAAACCTTAATTAACAGTTCTCGGGAACTATTAATAAGGATTGATTTCCTCTATTTCATTTCGCTTTTCGTAATCATTTTCAGAACGTCTGTTCTCCAGTTCGTTGCCCATCGAAATGTCTGTGAATTATTTGTTTCATAATTAGAATATATTTCCTTTCATTTTTCGATCCTTCATATCTTCTTCACTAAGATCTATTGCACATTTTTCTGTTGCAGTTAGACACACACTTATGTTGTCTTCATGTACCTCTAGCGCACAAGTGGTTACAGAGAGTGAAGCTAAGAGAAAAGTCTGGGTAGAGAGGGGGACTGGGGAAATGATAAAAAGAAGATCGGGGATCAAGGCATCAGAAGATGATGATTGACATTACATTAAAATTTTGAAGATTTGTATTTAGAAGGGAATTAGGAAGAGAGTTCACCCGTCTGGAAGTTCGAGAGAAGAACCTGTTGGAGTAGAAGAGGCTGTTATGTTTAACTGTTTTAGCAGTAGAGGAGGTGGGCGACTAGATCTAGTAGCGCGCTTAAATTCAAACAGTCGGGGCATCATGGAGAATAGCTCGTTAGAGCAGTTACCATGAAAATATTTGTAAAGACAGAGCGAAGTGTGAGAGAGTGATTGGAGTCGAGGTATGAACTCAGGATCAATCATGCTGCAGATCAGTCTTTAGATTTTTTCAAGAACATCGAGATGAACAATAGGAATGCCAGACCATATATGGCAACTGTATTCAACCCATAGAGGAATGGTAGATTTGTACATGTGTAGAGTAGACTCAAACGAGAAAAAAGCTCTGGAACGACTCAGAGAACCACTGTTCCTTGCAGCTTTTGATTCCAGGTTCCACCCCGTGTTAGTGGAAAACGTGAGGGCAAGAAGTCGGGGTGAGGCTCGCTCGTGAAGTCGAGCATCAGCCATGCTGAGAGGGCGATGGTGGTTAAATAGAGAGCCGTTTCCTTTTGGAGGCAGTAAATTTATAAACCATTTCCTTCCCCAATCAAGCACTGATTGGAGGTCCTTTTTGAAACCACCAGCTAGGTTAACTTTGTCATCATTTACTATTGAGACAGGAGTAAAATGATAGTGACGTCTGCGAAGATTCCTACTTGAAAACTGATGACACCAGGAAGATCATTGATGAAGACCAGAAACAGTGTAGGACCCAGAATAGAGCCTTGTGGAACACGAATACTATCGACAGGCTTGAAATGAAGAAGAACGTTAGAGAAAGAAGAGACAGCTTACTGAAATAAGGAGAGTTAGACGAAGACACATATACGAATGGTCAGGAATTTCAAAAGAGCGTTCTCTAGCCAGCGGGAGATTATCGTTGACATACAATCCCAGGCCATGCATGTGAAATCTTTAGAGTCCTTTCTAAGGAGAGGAAGGTAGCCAGGAACCGAGAAATCAGAAAAGGGATTGACGAGTTATTGTAGAAATGAAAAAAAAAGGAAATAAAATTTTCCTAAATCTATTACATTTTTATAGTTTTATTTAACTTGAAGCTTCCTATGCCCAACAAAATATTATATTTTTTGTACCAACTTGTTACTAAAAGTTTCATCTTTTCGCAATATTGACGCATATATAGCGTTTGGTTTGTTCATCAGTCTTTAGTTTTAGGCAAATACTATAGTAAATGGAGTATCCTTATGAAATCTAGTACATAGTAAACTCATGAATGCTAGAGATACCAATTAGTCATTTAGATACAAATATTGATGCCCTTGTTAAATGTTTTAAACATCAATTGATAATATTCTCTGATATCTGATGAAACATAAGTTACTGATGACCGGTTTATTTATTTAAATATATAGTACATGAGCCTCTTCTCTTGTGTGTATTTCAAGTGTTTTCTTTATATCAATTATTTCATCCATTTTGGAAAGAAGCTAAAAGTACTCATGTATTCGTTATCCTGATCGCGTTGTCACTTTACTTTTGTAAACAAAATGTTGCTTGTCTTCAGGAAAATAAAACATCTTATTTACTACTTTATTTTATTTCTATTGTAGCAGATCCGTCAAAGTAGTTTGAATGTGTTAATACTGAGATGCAATTAAAGGTTTTCAGACAACATATTGAGAATTTACAAATAAAATAGAAGCTAATTTACCGTTGACTTAACACGTTTCCTTACTATATTTCTTAGATTGAATCTTATTTGTCTTGAAAGGTAATCATATATATTTGTCTGTTAAGTAATCAGCCTAATCGAACTTGGTTTTGGGATAGGCTTCGTCGTTTTTTGTCCACCTGCTGATACTTTTTTCTTTTGAAAAGTGTTTTCATTTCGAGTCACATTTATTATTAAAATTTTCGGGGGAAATATATTACAAGACAAATCAATGTATGGAAAATACAGAGATCAGTTTCTCAGTCGATAGAATATAGTTCGTATGAAACAATATGAATTTGTAAGTAAGGTAGAAAATATTTTTATAAAAATGTTTGGTTATGTCTTAAATTATGCGTATTATTAGTTTCCCTTTCTAATCATTAAAGATGTGATACGAAAAACATACGCATATGTATATATATATATATATATATATATATATATATATATATATAAAGACATTTTTATGTATATAAATTTTTTTTTTTATAGATACAAATATTTAAGTAAATTGTGTGTTTATAATAAACAGTATTAACAACATCTACCGGCCTAAATGTCCGCGAAATTGACATAGAAAATATGCGGACATTCAGGCCGGTAAATGATGTTAAATCTGTTTATTATAAACAGAACATTTACTTAAATACTTTTTATCTATAAAAAAGAATGTATAATCATAAAAATATCTTAAAATAATTGTCTTACTTTCTCCATTTGATAATATATATATATATATATATATATATATATATATATATATATATATATATATATATATATATATATATATATATATATTTATGCTAATTTCAAGAGGCTGGAATTAAAAGTCTCATATAATATACACATATATCATAGAATATACAATATAGGACTGAAGATATTTTTTTCCTTCATATGTTATATGCACCGGTCATTTCAAGGTTTTATATGTTCCATATGATGCAGCAAGCATACAGATGTAAAGCCAATATCATTGATGCGTCACTTTACGCACAATTTATGTAAAAGAAATCCCCTATGTTATTATTGAAGGAATTCCAAATATTATTAAATCTGTCCTTCACACTTATTTAAATATTGACACAATATATATATATATATATATATATATATATATATATATATATATATATATATATATATATATATATATATATACATACACATTGGTAATTATTATAATGCTTATCATTGACTGGAATGCGCTTCAATTACTTGCAGACATTTCTTGTTCCTATTTTCTAATTTTGTATTTAGATCCCCGCTTTTGAGATTTCATAAGTTTTCTCCGCGCTAAAATTCTTGTCAACGATGTTTTACTGTTACTGACACCTATTGTTTTAAAATATCTTTTTATCCATGTTGTATTCTGTAGATTGTTGAATCTTTAATTTCAGAAGAATCAGTTTTCACAAAAGATTTTTTATGTATTTTGTCTTTATTTTATATAATATTCTAAGAGAACAATGTAAATAGAACCAAATTCAAATATTTGGTTCTATTTAAATTGTTCTCTTAGAATGTGTGATTGAAAAATTCGAGGCATCGAACATGCCATGTTCTCGAAAATATGAAATATATAATTTCATAATATTCTACAACGAACGTATAAGATTTGCGTTTTATATATAGTGTAATTGCAGCACTCGGCTGTATTATGAATAAAGATAAAGGCAACTATAAATTCATTTACGTACGAGAATGTCTCAGGAATCTGATGTACATGGAGAACATGATTTTTTTGATAGCATCAAATGAATTAGAAATATTTGTACCAAAGATTTTTGGTCGGAGCACTGAAATAGAATTAGACTACGCGAAACAGAATTCAATTGTATTAATTCACCTACGCAGTGAAAGAACAAAGAAAACATGGAAACTATCACTTTGGATATCCTAGGAGATTGGAAGCAGAATGAGTAGGAAAAAATATCTCAAAAAAAAGAATGATGATTTTGTGAACTCGAATCAGCTGTACTAACATTATTAAATGCATTAATACATACACAGTATTTATCTTATTACGTTCCAAAACATTACCTAAACTGGCGTATGGAAGAACGTTTTTTTTAAATAGAGAACAACGAAGGTCATGGAAATGTATATCTTCACGCATTTATGAGAAATGAAATTGATTTGTGAAACCAAGGAAAAGTATGCAGTTAGGCTAGTCACAACTGAGACTTTTCTCTATCTATTCTGCTGTTAAACAATTTAATTTTTTTTAATCATTTCATTTCATGTAAGTCAGTAAAGCCACTGGGTCACAATGGGTTACTGAATGTGAAAAAATGCGAAAACAGAGAAACATTATTAAGGAGAGACAAGAAGAGAAGAAAAATCAAGTAGATATTAGATAAAAATTGACATTTCATTTAAATTTTTTATGTTTAACTTGGCTGGAAAGGATGAAGCTAGAAGACTGTTTCGAAAGTGAGAAATCCGTGAAAAGAAGATATTTTGCACAGAAGATACGATTATATCTCGCCGGCTCAATTATAATTTGTTGAGGCATTGTTGCTAATTTAATATTGCGCTTAAATTCACAAATCCTAGGTATTATAGCGAAGAGATCATCCGAATAATTATCATGAAAATATTTACAGAAAAGGCGCATGGAAACTATATTTTGGTAGTGAGAAAATGACTGAAGCAGAGACACCAAGTCAGGACCAATTATATTGCAAATTCTTCTTTGAATTTTGCCATCAATCTTTAAATATATAGCAGGATCAACGGTCCATATATGGCAGCAATATTCAAAGAATGATAGATTTATGTAGAATATATTGTAGAGAGAAAGGTTGTCTAGCACGACACTCTAAAGCAATATTTTTAGAAGCAGACCTAGTAATATATTTTATATATTCTTTCCACTTCATATCAAGCCAGAGTTTCCCTAGGGGTTACCATCAGCTATGCTTATGTAAAGCAGAAATTGATCTATCAGATGATTAATAGATATTATTTTCGTTTTAGAGGAGTTAAAGTTAGCAATCCATTCCTTGCTCCAGTTAGCAACAGACTCTATGTCATTTATGAGATCAGTTACCATATTTGACAATATCGAAATAATCACTTACAATCGAGACAAAAATGAATGGTTGTGTCAGCAGTAAAGTTGAGAACTGATTTCATCAGAAAGGTTATTGAAAATAATTAAGAACAAAGTAGCGCCAATAATAAATCCCTGGGTAGAGGACAACTGTAAAAGGACAAAATGATCTAGAAAGGTTCAGGTTCAGGGTAATTTTCATTTACTGATTTGATAAGGAAGACTGAATCATTTTAAAAATCCGGAAATAGCATAACTTTGTGAAGAAGATGGGTAGGCTGTCGGAAGCATCTGAGATGTCCAAAGCAATCCCTGACCTAAAGAACTGAAAGTCATATTGATTGTCTGAAAGAAACCACTGCAATGGGATATGTTTAAACAATGAGAGTAGAAATGGTGACTGATATTAAAATCGGTGTATAGTTAAGAAAAATGATTAAGTTGAGAAAAGAAAGCGAAAAGAGAGAACATCAAATTTATAAATAAATAAATAAATATACATGAGGAACTCTACGGGGAATTGAAAAAAAAACAAAGAAAAACATACGCAAATGAATGCAAAAAATACGATAAAATTATGGTGAAAAGGGAAACTTTTCGAATGAGGCAAATGGATACCAAAAGAATGAAATTAGAATCAACTGTTTTAAAATTAGAACAATATGAATAAAGACAAAAGAAAAAAATTATTTCGCCGGCGCTTTTCGTCCAGTGAATTAATTTATGAAGGCAAATGTCATTTGCTTTGATAAAGTCACTCAGGATGATGCGCGTCGGCTAAGATAAGTTTTCCTTTTGTCATTATTCATACACATACATATATGCATACATATTATATAGAGTGTGTATCAAAAGTACTTTTACACATCTGGTGGGGCGGGTTCCTCATACCAAAACAAGGAAAAACGTCCATATAAACACATGCCAGAAACAATAAGCAAGAAAAAAATATTCCTATGTTGACTAGATCACTGTCCCCAACACTTTTGAATATGTCCCCACTTTTAAAAGGTGCCCATTCCCTCTGCATCACTCCTGCTCAATCTCCCGCCTCCATCTCATACACCAAAGTTCCAAAAGAGGCAAAGAAGCCCAAACGGGGAATCCAAGACAAAAGGCGAAGGTTGAAACTATCATGCAACACTGGAGAATATGTGTGCTGTGTAACCAGGAGCCAAGTTGAGCGAGCTAAAAAAATATAGCAACCGAATACATCATCTGCAGAAGTTGGAGGACAGAGAAATGCAGGACCCGCAGAACTTTCCGAAGGCTAAGCGTGTCCTCACCGTCATCAGAACTGGCTTGGGTCCCGACATACATGGGTAATGGTGGAGGAAGCACTTAAGCTAACACTTCCAAGTGCAGTCTGGGAGCCAGATGAAGCGAAAAAGTTGCGACAATTCTGCTCAGGGAGGGTCCCAGTTTTTGTTCACCCCCTCCCTATACAGAGCACAGAAACTAGCATTTTCGCGTAATATCGGTCGTATCGCGATTGATGGTCACATGTGAAATGAAATGGGCCATTGGTCAAAGAGCGAGACTGTCGGAATCCTCACCCCGACAACGTTTAAGGCAGACGGCCAAACCTATTAGATCTGACAATGTCATTCTTTTTAGCCAGATTGAATATCCAGGGGCTGATGTCGGACTCTCGCAGGGCGAAACTTAATTGCAATCTTCAACGCCTTGGAGTGGGTATATGTGATGTACAGGAGACTTGTTTCCATTCTGGTGACAATGATGATATACTGACAAAGAGGTTTGGCCTTCTTTTCAGCGTATTATGATATCCGTTCTAGTGGGTGGGGGTAAATCGTTCCTTGAATGCTGTATGTACGCTTATCTTCGTGGATCTGGAAGATAGGCTTTGTGCCGTCGAATTTACCATAAAAAACAGGCATTTCGTCTCATTGGGGTTTATGCGTTAATGACTCCAGGGAGCAGGTTGCCTTTTTTCGCAGCATCGATCCGTTTCTGACGACTTACCCTCGTGTAATTTTAGTGGGTGACTGCAATGCCGACCTCGATCCCGATATAGATCGGGTATTAGATCGATTACTAACAACACAGATGTAAAGCCTTTTCGGGATTTTATCGATAGATTGGATATTGTCGATAAGTTCAGTAATGAATTTCCCCAGGAGGTAGCTTGGAGTTGACTAATAGGAGCAGCTCGGCTTCGGTGTTGCGTACAAGCTACATTGTCCTAGTCTTAGGAGGGTCAACTTATGGCTCTTAGGCTGTCCAAGTCATCATATATCCGGACCATGGACTTGTCCGGATTCGTCTAAACTTAGATAAGCCTGAGATTAGAACGGTTGGCTAAACAAAGATAGATTAGCAGAGCAAACGGCACAGGAATCTAGAGTAGAAATCATTAGAAAATCGGGAGTTAGTGGGGAAATAGCCGTAGCTACGATAGAGTTGACCTCCTTGCTTATCAAGAAGGATCGATCTTTGGTAGTGAAGGCTAGATTAAAAAAGATCTTTTCCAAGGCAACAAATTGGACGCTGAATTGCGAGCTGAAAAAGATCGGAATATCCCAGATCGATATATCGCAAGTCACATTACCGGGTTAGCGTACCGTGTCTACAAACAATGGAATATGCGAGGCTTTCCAATTGCACATTCAGGATCTTTTTAGCAGGGAGCCCGGTGTGAATTCGTTTCAGTTCGACACGTATTTGGCTGACTTTTCTCGCCTCTGGGCGACTTAAGCAGCTAGGGGCGAGGAACCGATAACAGAAGAGCAAATCAGGGTTGCGTTGAAGCATGTCTTTTGAGACAAGGCTCTGGGGATCGATGGAATTCCATATGAATTGCACTTGTGGCAGTCGCACTTATTTTTCCTCTACAGTCACTGGTTTTTAACCAATGGATGACGAACGGGTGTATTTCCGAAAGCTTCCCCAGAGGTGTGATCAAGTTGCTTCACAAGAATAAACACGGATGAGATGGGATTAATAACTTCCGACCCATAACTATGTTGAATACAGAGTTGAAGATTTTGGACAACATCTTAGCCAACCGTTTGCAGCCTGTCCTACTTAGTCTGGTTGGCCACAAGCACACTCGCGCTGTGAAGAGTCGGACAGATCAGGACAACCTTCATTTAGTACGCTTGTCTTAGAACAAGTCAACAGTCAAGCCGCGCTGATCAATTTTAATCAGTCGAAAGCATTTGATAGGGGTGACCTTCGATTTTTCGAGGTTGTCTCCTATTAGACGGGCTTCGGGCCGTATTTCGATCCTGGATCCGTCTCTTGTATTGTTGCCCCGGTGCGATGGTGTATGTGAATGTGATGAGGTCGAAATCTTTCATTTTGTCCAGATCCATTCGTCAAGGTGGCCCGCTTTCACCGATGCTGTACATTCTTGCGTTGGAATTTCATTCATAAGTTAAATGTGAATCCGGTCCTACAAAGAATTATACTCCCTGGTTCGAACACTTCGGTCAGCTATTCTGCCTATACAGATGGCGTCTGTGCTTTCGTGAAAAGCAATGCTGAGATTGATTAAATTAAGTAAGTTTGCGCCTCGCATATCCACCCCATCCATCTTTACCGGTTCTCGGTACTTCCACTCCCGTTCGCAGCGCTAATTTTATTGGTTCGAGTCTTGTTTGACTTCTTGTGGGATAGCAGCTCTCCTGAGATGCGTCAGCTGATCTGTTGCCTCCACCCATCTGAGGCCGCTCTGAGAATTTAGGACATTGAAATTCGTCAAAAGACGTTCTGGCTGAAGTTCCTGGATCGGATGTGTCAGCAAAATGAAGGCAATGGCCGTTGTGAGAAGTGATTGAAGGTTACATGATTCGCATCCTGGGCTCGAGGCCAGTTCAGTTTGTAACACTGTTGTGCTGCAGTTAAAGATGAATGAACACTATATGTTTTTGTGTTTATTTTGCATTATGAGAGTCGTGATTTGGACGAAGCGATAAAAGGAATTTTATGGAGTTGAGAAGTTTTCCTCTTCTCAATTGATTTTCCTTTTCAAGCACCAGCTTAAAATCAAAATTAGAGCGGAAAGAAAGCAACTCTCTTTATCAAAATTCATCAAAAAGTGGTTGAGTGTCTCGCGTTTGGTTCGCTTGAGAGGGGCTAATTTACATTAATGTACATTAAAAGCAAAGAGGAACAGCACATCCTCCAACTGATGTCTTGGCAGCCGCAATCAGCAAACTAAAATCCCATTGAACTGGTGCGGGATGGACTTGACCAAAAGGTCAAAGCTAAACAATCCACAAGTATGAATCATCTCTGGTTACTCTTGCAGAAAAGCTGGACAAAACTATCATCAGTCTACTTCTTTGGTGGAAACATTGCCGAGAATCTGTGAGGCGATGATAGCGACCAAAGGGTCACTTTGATGAATCAAAAGTCTTGGAAGTTTTTGGGGGGTTTAATTTGTTCTTAATGTGGCTCTAGAAGACTTGTAGACTTTTTAGAATAATATATAAAAACATCGTCATGCTTAACTTGTTTCATTAATATAACAGTTTTAGAATGAGAAATAAAAACTTTTGAGGGTTTCCAGATATATATGACTGGTAGTTTTATATATATATATATATATATATATATATATATATATATATATATATATATATGTTTTTATGTACTACGTGTTTGCTTTCATATTTCAGTAAAACGAAAATACTGCATTGAAAATACAAATGTTACATGTACGATAATTTTGTTTGTCATACCTATATTACTAATAGTCACTAGAAATAAAGAGAATTATGCATTTCTCGCGCATCAAATTTCAAGGTGATTTGCCAACCACATAGTCGTTTAATACTTCTAAACACTTGTGCAAAAATTGGTTGGAACCACATACAGGAAAAGAAAAAGGGGGAAACGTAGTAGAAGTCCAATAGGTTCATTAGAAAAAACAAAGCCACAATTCTCTTCTCGTCTCGCTCGCGATCTCCAATATGCCACTCACGGTCAGAAGTGAAAAGCGAACTTCCGTTGAATGAACGTACCATGATTATATACACCTGACCCAACCAGCACTCAGCCAATGAGCGCCGAGAACCAGCCAATAAAAATGGCTACAAGCTACACCAGCACTTCGATCAGTATGAAGTGCTGCCCTCTTCACCGTCCGTCCGAAGCTCGCCGATTCGCCGTCTGTACAATCCCTTGGAAAACATAAACGCGGCTCTGGCCCATTTGGGTCGCCATGGTAAGTTACCGCTACAAAATTGCACACTCAAAAGATCGACTCAGCAAGTAGTACAACCATCAAGAACGTTGCATTCCATACGTTGAATGATGAATGACAAAAAAATGGTACTCCTAAATATCAGCTTAAATAGAGAAGAGTCATAAGGCATTCAGTGATTTCTAGTTGAAGTTGTCTCACTTGTGGAAGCTGATCATTTCGAATGGCAAAGACGAATTCATGTTTGCTTGGATGCTCATGATCATGTCCTTTCCAGACAAACGTATACTGGTCTTGCTCTTTTTTGAGTTGACCTTCCTCAGCTCTGTGATTTCCACTTTCGGCAACAATCAGATCACGGGAAACAAAAACTGTTCCTCCTTCTTCTCTGAGTTGTGATATTTCTTTAGAGTTTGCTTGTTACATGCTCCAGATTTCATGGTACAAGTTCCTACGTTTTTTGACAGCATCCTGTTAAACTCTCTTGAAAATGTTAGTGTATATGGTAGTAGGGATTTCAGCCCTCCTGTATGATCTGGAAAACTTATCGACGATATCTGAAATTCCCTGAAAATGTCACTAGCGCTGACTTAGACGTACCATTAACATCGCTTGGCAAGACAGAAGAGTTAACGTCAAGTTACTTGAACAAAATAAAATGGTCCTCATTGAAACCATCGCTATAAAAATCAACATCTATGTAGTGGACATCTGGTGTAAATGGTTGAAACCAGCTACCAAATGAAATCCTTTATTCGTAACTAAAAGAAGAAAATTGTAAAAGATGAGGTCAAAAGAAGCGAGTCAAGGACATTCTAAAAAAAAATGAAGAAATTTAACATCGACATCGACGGCAGGGAATCCAGTCCAATGGACGGCAATATCTGGAGATCAGAGACGAAACAATAATCTTCCGATCCAAACAGTCATCCGAACTAGGGGAAAAAATGTTGAAAATAAGACAACAACATCCAAGGTCTAATCCATCATCCGGAATAACCTGTTTGTCACTGGAGAAAGAAACCTTCAAGCAAAAAATCTGTCTCATTATCCATCTCAGTGTCCAGAAACCCATGTGAGTGAGGCAAGAGTTACAAGAACATCATCTTCGTCCGCGAATGGTAGCCACGAATACTGAAAAGATTTACAATTAGGACAGACATTAGATTTATATTTCATGATTATCATGCGTTACAACAATCTAGCAGATATAAGTAATTATTAAAGCATGTTTAGCACCAAAGGACATTGTCAAAATGTTTTAGGCTAGGACAAACATCGATAATAACACAGCGTCACATTTTGAACTTCTTGCTATAACATCACGTTGATATTTAAGTACATTTGTGAATGATATCAGTTCTACAGAGATACTGTTTATTCTCTTTGAAATCATAATTCCTACAAAAATATTGCGCTTACGTTTATAAGGCAATGCCATCCATATGTTCTGACTGAAACAATAAAAAAGCAGAATTGCAAGACCAAAGTATCAAGAAAACATTACCTGAAATATGTTATAACATATATGTTATTATGTTATTATCATGAACCGTAGAACGAGAACGGTCTAAACATTTGTAAAAAATAAAGGTTTTGAATGCTACTAAATCTGATATGCAACTGAAGCATACCTCCAAAAGCCGAGACGTTTAGTTAATAACAGCCAAATTATTGGCACATGTCCGTTTAGATCAGTGAATGATTAGCAACGAATCAGTAACTAATGCGTTTTATGAGACCTTAAGTTGGACATTAGAATTGCAAAGGTTTAAACATTTGGCTTAAATAAACAGTTTGTTTCGAAAGGCCACGAATTGTACTGGATAGGAAACGCAACTGATGAAGGCTGAAGCGTACAACGGTGGAAACATGTTGATTATAGAGTTCATTTATAATGAAAATGATACTAAAGTGTTTAATGAGAAATTATATGAAAAGAATGAAGTAGTATAGAAAAAATAACGATATTGCGAAAACAATGACAATAATAATAATGTTATACTCGTACTACTACTCCTATTACTACTACTACTACTACTACTACTATTACTACTAATAATAATAATATGGTAAAGAATAAATAGACGAAAGAAATATTTCCTTGTTTCCTTGACCGGATATGATCTTTTCTGCGACTTCATTGCTTTACTTTTCAATATGTCATTTCCAACCGGATATTCAATCAGAAAACGCCTTAAGTGGACATTGCTTTGCAGGATCTCCTGAAAGAAAGAAGTGAAGAAAAATGGCCAGCTATCATTTTGAATAAGGCTACCAACATCAACGTCTCTGTATCAACCGACAACTTAACTTTACTTTATCATGACTTAATAACTCTAGTCAATTCTTTTCTTTGTTTGAGGTCATTGTAGCACTGATCAATTCAACTATCACATAAATTTACCCCAAAAATATATATATATATATATATATATATATATATATATATATATATATTTGTGTATGGCAGCGTCTGTGTTTGCGATTATATGCATATGTAATAACAGTAGTAGTACCTGTATAGTACCTGTATGATTAAATCTGCAGCCTAAGGAGGTAACATTATTTAACACACAATAACTTAAAAACAATTATTTTTCACAAATGAATTCCAATATCATAGTTATATTAAAAATATAAATTCAGATATACTTTTATCAGGCTGCAAACCTTTACTTCTGTCTCCTTTTCCCTCCTCTTTCTCTCAATATACATACATACATCATACATATATATATATATATATATATATATATATATATATATATATATATATATATATATATATATATATATAATTTAAATGTAAATATATTCGTATATTTGTATGGAGTTATAATGTTCTGTACACATTTGCATACACATTCATGCACACATCCACACACACACACAGCAAAGACAATCACAGACACACAAATATACCTGTATAGAAAGTGACGCTTTTTCGCGGAAATACTCGAAACCCCACAAGCCTTGCATCCTGTTGTAAGAAGCACTTAATATGAATATTTATTTCCTTTTTATATGGCTGTCACTAAAATTTCCTTCTCGACACGATGGCTAGACTGTCTTGACTCGACCGAAATGTTTTATGACGAATTGTCTGTTGACAAAGAACACGACAATTCTGACACTCCACTTAGAGGTGGAGTTACATAGCAACAACAATTTTTATATGGCTGTATGTATAAGCTCTTAAAATCCTGCTTTCTATTTGGTCAATATTAATGAAATATCTCTCAGATGCTTTATATAAATCTGAACCGAAATGGTGTTTGAAACTTGACCCACCTCCGAAACCGTCAGGGTCATAGTTACGTACATTTTGCCAGTGTTCAAGCCCAGAAATTTTCGAATGTTATTTTGGGGGTTAGGCCTGTAGACTGTCGCCATAGTATTAGAATTACCGTTTCACGCCATTTGTTCTTGATTAAACTCAGCTTATTTACAAATGTCAACTATTATCATTCAATTGAATATAATTTCCAATCTGAATCCCAATATCGGAGACTTATAACATTTTAAAGACACCCTATTACTGTGAAGACATGCATAACGTGGTCTTACATTATTATTACTTAACGGCATCTTATCCTCATTTTTATTTTATATTTTATTTCATTCAATTTTCTCCTCGGTATTGACATGGCAGTCCCGGCAGATTGTAATGTATCGCTAACGTTCTTCAAAATCTATAAAAATATAAGCATCTTGAAGTTGAAATCTAAAGAAAAAATATGGCATATGAGAACATCAATAATTTCACTTGTAGTTGAAGCTCTTGGATTGATTGGAAATATTCTGATAGACTCATTAAAGAGATTATTCTGGGTCCATGACTTACAGAAATACAAAAGAAAATATTACGAAGAGCTTTATCTACGTAAAATGTGTGTGATCTTTATTTTTTTTATTTTTTTTTTCACAAAATGTGATCAGTGGAAAATGTCATGAAGCTATTTCTAAACTTAGGTTTAGGATCGGGGCCCGGAAGGAAAAGTTTATATAACAGAAATCCAAAGAAACAATACTACTACTACTACTACGACGACGACGACTACTACTACTACTACTAATAATAATAATCTATTAATAATAATAATAATAATAATAATAACAATGTATATTTGAAGATATTCAAAAAGCTGTCAAAATACAAGGACTTTGAAATAATGTGGCACATGGGAACATCAACAATCACTGTTGTAGTTGGAGCCCTAGGAATGGCTGGAAATGATTCCAGTAGACTAATCGAAAGGATTCCTGGAAGTCTATGCCTCAAAGAGATACAAAAAATGTTCTGACAAGTACAGCCAACACTTTACGAAGGGCTTTATCTATGTATTTCTTTTCTTTTCTTTTTTGTTAGTGAAAAGTGTCATGATGTCATTTCTAACCTTAGATCCCTGGGCGGGACACTTAAAGAAATGTGTAAACGCCAGAAATCAAAGGAAATACTACTACTACTACTACTACAACTACTACTACTAATGATAATGATAAGAATAATTTTAACCCATGAACATTACATGGTTTTCCTAATTGAAATTTCAGATCAATCTTTATTCTACTGTTAATGATTGAGTAAGTTCATAGCGAGTTCTACGACAATAAAATATCGCAACACTAAATATTTGTGCATAACAACTTAAACAAAATATGTCACTAACAATCAAATATGAATGTTTGTTGTCATTTTAAGTGAAGTTATATAAATGAAAAGACTTGTAATTGAAAATATTTTCCATTTCACTGAAACAGATGTTAAATATTTATATCTGCCTTTGTTTATTTTATTTTCTCACAGGAACCAAGCAGCGCCCCTAATATGTATTTCGTCCTTTTCCCCGATCAAAACCGAATATTCAGTTATTTGTGAGGCATTAGAAGGAGACGTTAAACACTTCTGTCATTCCTTCTATTTTTCTCCGAAACCAAGTAGCGTTTCTGATACATCTTTTTTTCTTTCACGTTATCAAAACGAAAAAGTTCCATTATTTATGAGCAAGAAATAACGATCGTTCGAACTAAAGAAGTCATGAAAGGAGGGCCAAGCACAATTGTTATGTTATTGTTATTATTTTCATATAGTAAAGAGACATGAACGATTCTGGATCGCAGTTGATCCGTATTAAGAGACAATATATTCGAGTAGCGTGAGAGTTATCGGCACGAAAGATGGAATTGTCGAGCCGAGATCAGAATCGGACAGATTCTCTTATGCCTAATTTCGAAAGAATGGAATTGAGGATGTCAAGTATTCAACTTCCCACGACACATCTACTTATCAAATAACTGTGCAGACTAGACTCACTATCCTTCGCTGGTAGCAGATAGACATCGGTAAAATATTTTTCTTGTCCGGAGAAATGGCATAGAGGCAATTTGCACAGTGTCGCACGTGATCTTTGTGTTTGTGAGTTGAAAGGGGAAAAGGACTTTTGGGTGATTTCCTATAATAAAATTCAATGAATCTGTGCAATCTCTCTGACGATAGGACTAATGAGTAAATAAATCTATTGTTAAGATGACAAATATCAGTTAAAAAAACCTCAAAGTTAAAGAGAAAAAAATGAAAAAATCTGAAAATAAATATGAATGCTGCCAGTCAACACAAAAAAAAATATCTCGAAGTTGATAGTTTCAAATCATTGCTGGTGCGCTTGGAATATTTCCATAAAGCTTTTAAATAACATTGAAAAATTTGGAAATCCATGAAAATTTGCAAAAGTCCGCATTAAATAATGATTGATATGATTTCAATAGATAGTATGGCGAAGAACTGCTGTCATTTGCTTTCAGATATGTTAGTAGTAGTGGAAGACAAATGAAATAAGGAAATGATAATGAATTAACTCTGTGAATAATTTGATCTTGGAGACACGTTTTAATTTTCCATAGCGTAATGAGTAAAATTAAAATTAGTTGGCGTAACACTTTTTATTCATCAATATTTCTATCATTCCTAATGTATTTAATTACTAGGGATTAATAATAGACAGACATCGTAATTAGAAATTTTTCCGTTAACTTTCATGGAAGAACTATCAGTATAATGGATATACGGGATCTTAACATCAATAATTGTAAAGACATTATATTGATATGTTTGATTAAAACCGTCCAGTTCACTATCCTATCGTTTTCCAGCACAAAAACTGAAAAGTGCACTACTTTATTTATTGACCAGTTTGTACGATTTCATTTCTCTTTAAATGGTGTACTTTTCACGAGGTTTGCATTGAACATTTTATATATCAATGTGTCAGCAATGCATACATATTAATATCATGATGCTTATTGGTTAACTGGATGGTCATCTATTTCTTACAATCGAAAAAGTCTCGCGTTCAATTCCAGATAAAAGTTAGAATGTAGAATGCTGAATTTTAAATAATATATATATATATATATATATATATATATATATATATACTAGCAGCATGGCCCGGCGTTGCTCGTGCTTAAGTCAAAAGTCGTACGACTTATACAACAATCGCTATCACTTGACTTAAAATATTTTTGCCCTTCCTTGCCTTTAAAGGAGACCCCTTTGACGTGTTGATGTTGCTACATGCCTTACTTCTTGCCTATCTCCCACTGCGAAATTTTTCTAAGCTCCATTATAAACATTAAATCCGTTACGAAAAAAAGAACTAAACAAAATGAACACAAAACGATCAGCTTTAAAAAAAGGACTCGTAACTGGAAAAACCGAATGAAAAAAGAATGTTAACAACAAAATACTTTTTCACAGCCAACCCAGTTCTGCGGAATCCGGATCAACGTTGAGTTTAAGCAAGTGAATGAGCCAATTTGAATAAAGTGCCATGCAGATTCAAATTATTCCTACTTGTGACGAATGCAGCTATCGATTTTTCTTTATGCTAGTTACCATTCGTGTCAGCAAGCTGCTGGCTCTCACGCTGGCCAATCGAATCTTCCTACTTATTCGTGGCAGCCAGCTATAGGGTCTCACTCTGGCCAGTAGAAAATGGTCACAAAGTATATGAAAACCGCCGTAGAAGCATGAAAAAATCGATTATTTCCACTATCGATGGGAGTTGGGAAATGCAAAGTCGGTCTTGGCCTTCCTGCTAACTTGGAGCATGTGTATATAAATTTTGGTGCACATGGGCCGAAAATTGCGGCAATTCATTCGTTACACACACACACACACACACACACACGCACACGCACATCCTGCCTATTATAGATAGAGATATATACAAGACTTCATTGAACTAAATTTGTTATGTTAGTACGACTACACGTGCGCACGACAGGGATGTGCTGGCGTGTGTAATATTTTTTTTATATATATCTAGCCGAAAACATATAGAATTTTTTCATGTGCTTTTAAACCTTTTTTTTTTTAGTAGGCATCCCACACTGTGATAATAGAAGATCAAGGACGCAAATTTCCTGTGGCTGACCTAATGATCAAAGCACTCTCTAGACATTTACGTCGTACTGAACTATTTCACCTTTGATCATTTTTTATGGCAAAAATGGGATGAACCTCGTTACGGTGGACGACCAACACATTTGACGTATTAATTTGTAAAAATTCTTTTGCTGTTCATATAATCGTTTATTTAGATTCCTTGAGTATAAAATTCCGATTATCTTGGATGTACGAAAATAAAATCTACATCGGATATCATCACAAATTCGGTGATTGCTATAATGATGAGGTTTGAGGAATTAAAATAGCGACATCGTTTCAGACATTCGTAATGATATAAAATAAAGTAAAATGTTCTTACATCTTACATCAGTCCCATCAGCCGAACTGAAAATAAACAAGGTTGTTTATTTTCTGGTGAATCTATATGAAAGTGATTCTTCAAGTTTTTTTTTTCTTTCTTTTTCATAGAGACCAATTAGATATTAGGACAAATTACATTTTTGACTGAAGTGAAAACGATTTAAATCATTTTTGAAAAGATAGGCACAAATAAGCTCTGAGATAGGAGGAGATCTAGACAGGTATAAATTAATTTCAATAATATACCAATATAATAAGCCCTCCATTTATATGACTACTTCGCTTTCTTTGAGACTGAGAGGCAGACAAATGCACTCACATTCAAAGGCATGCACGCACACACACACACACACACACACACACACACACATATATATATATATATATATATATATATATATATATGTACGTGAAGCTCAACGTTCGCATGGCATGCAGTACAGCATGACGTTACCAAACTTATGGTGGATTTAATTACGTTACCTTGGTCTTCGTCTCACAGACGTTCTCAAACTGAGCATGCTATACTGTTCAGTTGACAAATAAAAAAGAAACAAAGCACAGGCGTGAATTAAGCATATCAAATGGTAAAAATTTGCACATTACAATATATATATATCTATATATATATATATGCACAGAGAGTCTAGTGCAGTAAGAGAGTTATGCTTAAATGTGCATATATATTTATATATCTATATGTTGTAAGTTTCCATATACATAATACGCATTGTATTCTTCCCTTTCTCTTTCAATCTCTCTCTCTCTCTTTCTATATAAATATATATATATATATATATATATATATATATTTAATTCACTGTCTATTATATATATATATATATATATATATATATATATATATATATATATGTGCATATCTAGCTATGTGCCTCTGTGTGACATATATGAGCTAAAAACAAATGTATACATTTACATCATATATATTATATATATACATATTTATATAGATGCTTACTTAATATATATATATATATATATATATATATGCGTGTGTCTGTAGTGAGATATTACGCCTAAATTAACAAAATAAATGAATAGCATATACATGACGCATACCATTTTTTTAAATTATCATAACAGTCGCAAGAAAGCAGTCGCTATCCATAGCAATAGCAAGGACCCACGTAGACCGCCCACGCACAAAATAACAGCGGCAAAATCATTCGAACGCATGGTGTTCAACATATCGAACCACAATTGCACAATACATCAAACAATTGCTGCCCAATGAATCTAACACATGCTACTCCATGAAATATGTTTTCAAATTCATTACCCATTAAGTCACTTTTAAGTTCATATAAAACAAATACAGTCATCTCTACCTTACATCAAAATGGATGTTTCCTCTTTCCTTGTAACCTCTGTTAATATGTTACATTAAATAGAAAAATTAGTTCAAGATATATATATATATATATATATATATATATATATATATATATATATATATATATATATTATATTTCTTGATTACGTTCTGATATTCAAATTATATTATCGTTGTTTCAGTTGGCGAAAATTTTCCTCATACACACAGACACACATATATGATAATGGACTTTCCCATTCTTTTCGACATATGAGTCATTTTAGTTTTTATGTTTATGTTTCGTACGATACAACAATCCCCCGTGGGATATGCAAACATGTGCAGGCGAGGGACATGCTGCATGGTTGATTGTCGTATGGCCTGATGGATTAGCCCGAGATTTAGTGTTGGTCCTTAATTTTCTCAGATGGTTGAGAAGATTCTTTTTAAAATTAGTTATACCTTGGTACCATGTTTTTCTCCAGTTTGCTCGGATTTCAACAGCAAGTTCGAAATCCTCTTTAGGGATGTTTGCAGCATTTAAATTGCATTTAAGTTTGTCCTTGAAGCGTAACCAGTACGACCTACATTCCATTTACCATGAAAATGATGGTTATATATGAGGATATTCAGCATTCGATCATCACTCATTCTTATGCTATAACCAACCCATCTGAATTTGATTAAATCAGAAATGATTCGATAACACCGACGCCATATTTGATGAAAAGATCTGGGTTAGAGATTTTGTCCTGTCGTGTATAACCACATATTGAACGAAGACAGCGTTTATGAAAAGCAAAAAGTTGATTGATGTGCGTTCTGTATGGCGTCCACAATTCTGACCCATAAAGATGTGTGGTGCGAATGACACACTTATTTTCGTTTTCAGTGAAATCCCACGAACATCCCTTCGCGATGCTTAAGCTTCCCAAAGGCATTAGTTGCTTTGATATTTGGTTAACTATCTCGTCATCCAAAGAGGCACTTGAAGTGACTTTACTTCCTAAGTACGTGAATGATTTCACATACTTCAGGTTGTTGTTACCAACACTAATAGGAACGATTGGAAAGGTATATGGCTTTTGTTTTACACCCTTGATCTGATTCGGTGTAGGCCTTGGTTGATGGACAACTTCAGTTTTTAATTTATGCTTATAGTTAGTCCGAATGAGATGCATGCGGCGGGAATACGATTGACGAGTGTTTGAGCTTCTTCGATTGAGCTGGCCACGATCGCAGTGTCATCAGAAAACAAAAGATCACGAATATTGCATGCTCGAGTTAGTGATTTTGATTTAAAACGTTGATGGTTAAAGAGACCGCCAATTTTGCGGAAATACAAATTTTACACCCCTGTCAAGATCACTAAAAGCATAGTTTAGCATGACCGAAAAAAGAGCAAAAAGTACAGGAGCCATGACGCAACTTTGTTTTGTGCTATTTGTTACATCAAAGCATTCTGAAGACTGTCCAATAGATAGAACCTATATTTTCCTTCCTTTGTGAAACAAGATCATGACATGTACCATACTTTCAGATGTGCCAAGTTTTTTGGACTACTTTCCAGAGGGCACTCCTTTTTTACAGTTTAAAACGCTTTGAACAGATCCATATAAGCTAAGACTTGTTCAATAGCGCTTTCTAGAGCCACAGCCTGGTTGTATGCAGTGTTAACTCTAGTGACATATACTTGAAGTGTCTTGTCCGAATATGAGTAGACAGTAGCGCGTTTATAAATTCACCCCGGATATACCCATCACAGTTAGTCTTTGCTGTCACAGGTTTAAATCAGCATTCTTTGCTAATCAGACGGACAGCTTATAAATACTGGTCCAGTCTTTCGTCAATTTTTTTGTTCCTCGTAGGAAATGGTGGGTAGAAATTTCACTCTCTATCTCAGCCATAGCGTCTTCGTACGTAAGAAAATCGACACCGTATTCTTGTACTGAAGCTGCTATATAATTGATTAACATTTTCAGTTTCATTGATTCTTCTAAGACTTCGTCTTGTAGAGACGAAAGGAAATTTGCAAAGGTCTTCTTCCTCCAGTATAGCCATTCTTTACCGACGTATTATTACACGGATTTGTAGAGAAATATCCTGTTTTTTCGATGATAGTAATTTATTTTTCTTGAAAAAGTTCTTTTTAGGCGAAGACAATCTACTGAAACCACAAGAGGCTAGTAACCTCTTTTCTCTTCATATGTGGTCAGCCACGCCTGATTTTTCTACGTTCCCTCGTGTTACAGCTTTTTGGTGTTATGTGTGAATAATGCATTTGATATATTCCAAGATATATGGTCGGGAAGGTTTGTGACATTTGATGTTTTATACACTTTCTTCAGAATTATCATTATTATTATTATTATATACGGAAAATTTTAGTTTCCGTCATATTCGTAATATTTTGGTATTGTTAAGAATGGATAAATATTTGTGAACATTAAATGTAAAGGTGTCAGTAGGAAACATTTTATGTTGGTTTATATTTAGCTTATTGTAATTGTTGTTATCGGTGGTCTTCGTATGATTATGATTTTTTATTCGTAAGTTTTGTATATATATTTTTCTTAGCGTTGTGAATAAAATAATGAGAGTATTGCAGGCGTTTTAGAGTGTTTCTTACGTTTATATCTTCACGTAAATATTGGAGGCTACAGATTGTTAGGGGCTCTATTTAGAGTCTTATAATTATTCCACATGTTGGTCTATTGAAGTAGTGAGAATATAACTTCATACGTTCATTCTTGGTGGGACATTTTCTGTAAAACTTTAATTGAAAGCCATTATTAGTTCTATGTTGCATGATGTCTAGGAAGTGTAAAGTGCTGTTAGCCTTAGATTCAAAAGTAAAATTTATTGTGTTCGACGCTATTAAGTGTATGAACAAGATCGGGGAAAACTATGTCATGTGGTTATTTTAAAAAATTGTCATCTATATATCCAAAATAAGAAGAATGTTGTTTGTAAATAACTTTGGCTGGAAAAGTTTCTAGAAATTTTAAAGATAGATAAGCCAAAAGGCTGCCTTTGAGAGGAACCCATAGATAAGTCATTTTTTTCTGTAGAAATATTGTTATCGATGTTGAAATAACTTTGATTGGTGATTAATTAGCATATTATGTCTAGGAAGAAATCGTTTAATTTTTGTTTTTGTTAGAGCTGGTTCTAGTAAATTTATCCATTTGCTTCCGTGGACACTTTTGGATAAATATTGTATGTCTTAACATCACTTTATTTTCATGTCGATGTTTGTTAATGTATTTAAAAGATGAAGGTATAGGATCTAATTGTACAAGGAAGTAGGGTTAAAATTTGGCATCCGTTTGCCTTGATAATGGCAATCAGATGAAGAAACGTGTATCACCTAAGATAATTTTCCTTATATATATATATATATA
>CAHIKZ030001313.1:3480000-3595000 GCA_903632075.3 Acanthosepion pharaonis
CTGTCTGCAAGCCTTGACTTTTAAGAGAAACTCGTTTTGTGGCACAACTGTCAATTGTACGAAAAATATGATCGAGTATATATAAGTTTTCAGCGTCGTCCTTTGGGACAATAAAATAATTAAATCTGAAAGGAACTATTTTATTTTCTTAATAATAAACATTGTAATATTCTCAGGGACGGAATCATTTTTTTCAGTTATCATAACCTTCGTAATTTTAAAAAAATATTTCCCATCACATCCAAAAAATATTTTCCGAGATCAAAATGTATATACAATCAAATATTTAGATCGATGTCCAGCTTTAACCTGATATCATCGTGTTAAAATGTAGCTAACAATTTTCTATTTGAATGTTTGTGATGTTCTCCCATTTTTGTGAATGTATCATTATTTATATTATTTACATTCAGAGTATTTTACACCTCTTTGTTTTTTTCATCATATCATTTAGGCTGTATTGTATTCTAGACATTATCAGCTGACTACAGTTGCAGGTAACTTTCAGGGAATTTAGAAAGAAATATTTTATGTAATCTACATAATTGTTCCATTCTGCTGCCAATGGCTTGGGATATTGTGTCTTCTTCTTCATAATACTACTGATCAGTTATTGCTTGCTATGTTTTCATTGAGTCTATATCTGTTCTACAGGATTCAGTGAGAGAACTCACAATTAAAATTTCCCGAATTGATGAGACTGTGCTTTAATCGACAAAATGTAATTGAAATGTTAGTGTTTGTCATGCTTTCTACACACACACACACACACACACACATATATATATATATATATATATATATATATATATATATATATATATATATATATATATATATATATATATATCGTTTATCGTGGACTCTCCCGTCGTAGATCGATGCGGGCCGTTTGTTGGCGCCTAACAGGGATCCTATATATATATATATATATATATATATATATATATATATATATATATATATATATATATATATATAAGTATGTATGTATATATAGTTTACGGTGTACCTACCGTTAGGTCAACACCGAAAAGTGACAGTGCGTTTCATGCTTGAAACCATTTTTCTTTCTATGTGTATTTTGGTGGACTCGATTGTAGATTCTGTTTAATGATGCAATATGAGTAGCATGTTTTATTAGATTACCCTAACGGTTATTTGAATTGGCGTTAACTATTGTATTTCAAATTATTTTAGAGGCTATGGAGTAAAAATAAAAATGGGTCTTAATGTAGTTATTTTTTAGCTTTTTTATAATTTTGTTTGTTAATTTTTTTACTATGTATTTATTATTATTTAATAAGATGTTGTTGATATTGTAAAATTTCTTTCGAAGATTGATTATCTCATTTGTTAAAGTCATTGTATTGATTTTTCTAAAGTGTTCTGCATGTGCTGCATTGTATGTAGAATATATATTTGCATTTGTCATAATTTTATTTCACAAGGTATTCTTTATATTTTTCGATTTTTTGGTAATGTAGTACAAAGTTGTGTTTGCGTCTGCATTTTGAGATAAGTTGTAATCTGTGGCACCATTTACGAGGCAGAAAAGGAAAAGAAAGAAAAGAAGGCAGAAAGAAAGACGAGACGAATCGTGGGTGATAAGCAGACACACACACGTCTAAGAGACAATGAATATATTGATAAGTAATAGATGGCGAAAGGGTGTCATTACAATGACAGGGAAATTCTGAGTAAAAAGAAAGGGAAAGAAAGAATCAGATGTTTTTTGATAACGGCTGTGTTATCTAGGGGTACGTAAACGAACGGCTGGTCGGCTGGTCAGAGGAGAATTCAAGTGAAAATGTTATTTCGATAAGTGACGAAAAACAGGGACTTTGGGTAGATATGGAAAAATTAATCGCGAGATTCACGAAGTAACTACACTGACCGATTTTCTTACCGCAGAACATCTTTATGCCTGCGATAATAGAATTATGTTATCAAGAAATGTTCGCCAAAGAAAAGTCCAATTGAAAACGTTAATTTTGATAATTGACAAAACACAGGTGTAACTACAGGGCTTTGGGTAGATATGGAAAAATTAATCGCGACACACACGAAGTAACTACACTGACCGATTTTCTTGCCGCAGGACATCTTTGGCCTGCGATAATAAAATTATGTTATCAGAAATATGTACCGAAGGAAAATGAATGGGGACCCAGAAGTGATTTTCTTCTTGCTTCGAGGCGACAGACGGACTGAAAACTTTGGAGATGTTTCTTTTTTGAGGCCGTGTTAAGAAGACCACCCATTCTGATAATTGGCGATAAAAATACCTGACGAAAACCACGTGTAGAACAAGAGTTATATTGTCCCGTTTGCGGCTACAATTGGTGCTGTTTGGGGACGTAACAACTGGTGCCGTGGTAGATCAGGATAGAACGTCACAGTTGGCGCTGCGACCAGGGGACGACGTCACAATCATTTATTTATTAATTTGTGTTTGCTATTTCCCAAGCATATTTCATAGATTTGGAATTTATTGTTGTAGTCTGATGATTTTTATTTCATTTTTCCTATATTGTTGTGTTTTGTATTTAATTTGTAATTTCCCATATATGTTTGGAAGATGTCGTTCTATTCGCGTATATATTATTTTCAGTTTCATTTAGTTATTCATAAGTAAACATTTCCTTATTAGTTATCGATTTAACAGTGCCTCTTTTTTCTGATTTTAAGTTTACATGTCCTTTTTGTAGCCATTTTCCTTTTAAAACTTCCTTGGTGCTTACATACGTTATCCATGTTATGCTTAGAATTCTTCAATAAAACCACATCTCAAATGCCTGGGTTTTCCTCTTCGTAGAATTTGTCTAGCACTCACCGCCATATAGGAGAATTGATCTCTCGGAGTATTTCATTGATATTTTCTATTACTTGCATTATTTACATTATTCGGATTGTTATCCTCATCTTCATTGTCGTATTTACAACGTTTCGGCCGTTGTAAGCTCCGGCTTTCCTCGAGTGTTTGGAATTTCGATCCAACCCTTTATTTTGTCTACCGGGGTAGAGTGTTCTAATTCCACGTACCATGCCTCTTCCGGATGGTTCAGTTCTTTGTCTTCATTTGCCTTTAACTCAACTCACTAGTTTTTTTGTTTTTTTTTTGTATTTTTTTGTTTTGTTTAGCACTACCGCGGTCTGGCACTGAATTCACAAATCTTTGGGTCTAGTCACTGGATCTAACCAAGCTCTTTATCCACTGGGCCATTTGTCCTTGAGGTGCAATGGATAAAGAAGAAGACCGGGGAGTACAACTGCCGAAACATTGTGAATACGGCGAATTAGTTGAGGATAACAGTCCGAATAATGTAAATAATGCAAGTAATCATAATACCTCATCTCAGAAATATAGACAGCTATTTTATTTGTTTCTGGCGAAAACTTTTCTCTTTCCTTATACTTTCTCTAGGTTTTGGAAGGTATCTTTTGCTATTCCAATACAGAGATAAATTTCTTCCCTGGTGTTTAAATTTCTATATTCGTTTGAATTGGCGTCTCCAATTCGTAGCCCATGTGGTAGTAATATCCTATGGTCACTATGTACAAGCAATGGACTCGCCACAGTAGACTATTTAAATTGTAACACTTATTTTCATTTTTTGGCTGAGTTTCGTTTAGTTGAATAAAGCTTAACACTTTTACTGTTGGCCTGAGCTCTGTTTACTCTTAAGCCCACATCCTGTGACTTTTCTCATTCTGACAACTCAAGCTATGAATTATATTAAACATAATGTGCAGCATTATGTGTTCACAATTTCTTTTCACGTAAGAATACAATTTAATATGCGAATATATAATTTTATATATTCCAACACTAAAATCGTATTCTTGATCACTGCTGACTAAATTGTTTTGCCATTGGACAAAAAGAAGTGGAAAAATATGAAAAATATGAATAATGCGTAGCGTAAATTTTGAAAGAATTCAACGTTCATCATTACAAAATCGAAATTCGAAATCCTAGCTTCGTATTTGCGTTTGAAATCTGAATATTGTCTTAGAGTAAACGGTCCTGTATGTATGTATGTAAGCCTTTCCATATGAATACATATAAATACATGTGAATTGCTGCAGGCAGGCAGATATTTATTTAAAGATTTGTGATAATATATTTTCACTGCATAATAATATTAACACTAAAGAATGACCTGTATTAGAAAAAAAGTCTTATTATTTTTACTATGTACTGAATATACGATTCCAAGCATCCATTAATATATAGAAGACATTTTTTTATGTTTTTAGGAAGATTATTTCTAAAGTTTACGTACAAAGAATAGGATTTATAAATTATTAATATAAAAGTGAAAATCTTTTCACCGTTGAATCATTTTTCATGAAGTTTACACCAATTTAACTATTTTTATATTGCCCTGTTGGTAAGAGAAGAATGGTGTTTAAGAATATTCATAGAAGTTTGAAATCTATTCATTGGTATGTTTATCTGAATTTACTAATATAATAAAAATCGTAAATGAATTTGTTTTAAATCATTATTTGAATTGAATCATATAATAGCCGATCAGTAGACGTGAAGCTTTTCAGGCTTAATTCCAAATTAGCAAAAATAGAAAGGAATCTACAAGAACTCTTACAAAAGTTAGGGATTGAAAAGGAGAAGAAGGTAGGACTAAAATTCAAATGCAAGAAGAGTGAATGCATTGGCTGTAAGCTAAAGGAACAGGCAAATTACAAATTATTATCTGCGAAGCTTTTTAACAGAGAAAGAAAAGTGCGACTCTGAAATCCGAAGTTGGATTGGTATAGCGAAAGATATCTTCAACAAGATAAGAATACTGAAATGTTATGTAATATTAGTCTTTCTATATGGCAGTGGATACTGGATCATCTCCGCGCAGAAAAAGAAGAATTCTTGAGGCAAAAGAAATCTCGTTATACAGAAGGATGCTGAGAATAACAATGATAGAACATGTGAGCAACGATAATGTTTTAGAGAAAAGAGGAACGAAAAGGACAATTCTATTTAACGTCAGAAAAGACAGTTGAAATTTCTACGACATAAGATGAAGAAAGAGGACTTGGAAAATTTGATACTCACAGGACAGATTGAAGGGACGAATGAAACAACCCAAGTCAAAATTAATTATTAATTATAATGGTCAGGAAATTATCGAGGGCCATGATCACCAACGTCCTGAAGGGACACGGCGCATAGTGGAAAACTATTTCCATCTCGTTTTTAATAAAAACCCCAAAACGCAACATTTACACACTGTATATAAATATGCGAGAAAATCTTCGCTTAAGCCTTGTGTTTAAATAATTTTATATTTTTAGCCGACGTTAAGAGAGTGAAGGCTGATTTCCAAGGAAACACATACCTACGAATTTGGCGGACTGGTGGAACAATATACACTGTTAAATTATTCTGATTCTACCAAATGACTTGCATCCGCCATCATTAACACAAATAACTACAGCGTTTCCAAGGAATTTGTTCGGCAATGTGTCAACCGTTTGTATCTCCTTTGAAGATCTGAAGCAGAGAGTCTTTCTCGGAATATAACAATCAGAGCATTTAACTCGTTGGTAGGTTTATTTCAATTTACTAAAATACTAAATTATTATTTGAATTGAATCGTACAATAACCGATCAGATGAATTGAAGCTTTTATTCCAAATAAGCTGAAATAGAAAAGGAAACTACAAGAACTTTTTACAGGAGATAGAGAGTGCCAGCGAGAATAGGAGAGGACTAAAATTCAAATGCAAGAAGAGTGAATGCATTGGCTGCAAGCTAAAGGAACAGACCAACAGGCAAATTACCAATTGTTATATGCGAAGTTTTTGTTTTTTTTAGCAGAGAACGGAAAATGCGACTCTGACATTGGGATAGCGTAAGATGTCTCCTAAAAATAGGCAAAGTATTAAGAAACAGAAAATAATTCACTAGAAACAAAGAAAAGACTGCTGAAATTTTATGTAGTATCAGTCCTCCTATAAGGCGGGCAATGCAAGGTACATTTGGCATTAATTTACAAAACATTCGGCATCTCTGTCGATTGTCATTTATCTTTCTCAATTACACTGTCTGTTATCGCTTCTTTCTAGTACTAGCTGGGGTTTCCTTCCTGAAACATTTAATAAATCCTTAATTTTTATGTTTATGGCAATCCATATACTAACTTTGGGGAGGACTCCACACACGAATACTAGAACAAAAGTCCATATAAATATGTGTCCACAAATCCTTCGTTTTACTTTATTTAAAGTTTAAGATAGACACTATTAAATGTACAATTTAAAACCAAATCCAAAAATATTCTTACAAACTTTAAGTCCTGGTTCCTCACACCAAAAGAAGGACAAAAGTTCATATAAGCATATGTCCACAATTCCATCGTTTTTGAGTTATTAAATTTAAAGATAACAGTAGACATTGTTTAATGTACAGTACAAGATACAATATAAAAATACTTTTAAAAATTTAGGTAAAGTTCCTGAGACCAAAATAGGGACAAAAATCCATCTAAACAGTTTGTTTTGTATCTCAACACAACAATTTATTACAAAGGTTCAAAATGTCATCAACTTGCTTCTACGTACGCATTAACCCACGGATCTTTGACTGGCAAAACATTTCAAATATTCCCACACGGTGACGTTTTTCTTCTTCTCTTTCACTTTATCGGGGGTAAATGTAGGATTTTATTTTGCAACAATTATTTGAAGCAGAAGTAAAAAAAAAAAAAAGAACAAAAAAACATTAGTTTTATAAATTTCAGAACGCTCAGAAATATACGTCAGGTTAGATTATGAAGGATGCTTAGTAATTTATTTTAGTGCCTCAGTGAGTAAATCTTCTTTTTAAAAAACTAGTTTGAGAAATACATTAATCATTTTATTTGGTTTAAATAATAGAAGGTTTTGCATTTAACCCTTTTCTTTTATATAGTCATATTTTTGACTGCGAAAATAAATATATCTTTCTGGAAAGGAGATATTTGAAAAAGTCTGCGGCGTCACTTTATATTTTGGTAAGATTCTATAATGTAACTCTCAATAAAATTCCCTCTATGTAAGTTATTTTTGCTTTTTAATTAAATCGAAATTGTGGTTAAACTTATTTTTCTATATGACTAATGCATTCGATAAATTTGTATGTATAATTTTTCCTTTTGTTTTTCATATATAACTTTTTTTAATTTTTTCAGTTTCCACAACTATATTGCAGGGAAGGTATGTGACAGTTTATTTTATATATAATATACACAAGCTGCTGTGTCAATTTATTTTATATATAACCTGCTCCAGAACCATTGTTGTCATGGATACGTTTGCTTCGGATAATATCCATAATAATTTGGACATCTTTGTAATTATATTAATATTGTTAATAATGAATAAATTGGTGATAAAATATATTAAGGCATTATCAGGAAATATATGTTTTATCTAGTTAGTTAATGTTGTTGTTAATGTAATTATCGTTTTTGAAGTTGTATATTTTGTATGCCTTTCTTTTGGCGTTAATTATTCCAGATTTTATTCTGTTGCAGTGTTTAGAATATAAATTTATATGGTCATTCTCATTGGTAGATTCTCTGTAAACTTTAAACTGAAGCTCATTTTTAATATAATGTATTATGATATGTAGAAAGTGAAAATTGTTGTGAATTTAAAGCCCACAATCGTTTTAACTATTGAATCTTATACTAACAATAATTTAGATATGGACTAGAAGAAAAAGAAAAAAATATAGACAGTTGGAAAAGTTATAAGACTATACGCGGTACGTAAAAAAGCGTATGTGTTTTCCTTGAATACCATGGACGCAAGTACTCTTTTTAGTATCACTAGACAAAATAAATTGACTAACAGACTGGGTAGAAATTTCAAATGGGCCGGCGTTGATGGTGTCTATGATGCTATTCAGAAAGATGCGGGAGATTGGAAAATAATTCCTGTCATCCAAAATCCAGCTGTAATTCCATGACTGCTGGTTTGGTGATGTACTGCGTGAAAAAGAAATGTTTCACTGGGAATTAGATAATAAACAAAAGTTTAATTATAAGATGTTTAGATAACATTAATTATTTGCAGAAATGTTATTAATTACACCGCTAAGAAAAGTGTAATCATCCAAAATAAAAAAAATAAGACAAACAATAAAATATTTTCAACAAATTCAGAAACATTCAGAATACTGTAAATGAAATTGTTCAGTGTAAAGTGGTTAAAATATTGATTTATTTGATTGGTTTGTTAAGTAGAGATGACAAAGAATTCTGGAGAGACTTTATTTTGAATAATTCTTCATAAAAATGGCCTAAAACAAGAAAAGAACAATTGTGCAGTAGATCTTATAGAAAATATTAAAATATTAACTTATACTGATCCTTTACAGCCGAGAACGATTGTGCTTTTCTTTTTTATATATATATATATATATATATATATATATATATATATATATATATATATATATATATATATATATAGTAGTACTGTTACTGCTCCTACTACTACTAATAATAATACTACTGATAATAATAAACGGATTACAATAGTCCACATCTAAATAGAATCACAGGCATAAGGAAGAAAAAAGAATCGATGCCAGATGAAATTCCGGACATTATGAATGGAGATCAAACAATGCTACGCAACGTCACAGAATATAGGACACTCAACAAATAAATTAGGAACACATGGAGGCGTGTTAAAGAGGAGTGGTTCAACGAGTAATGTCCTGGAAAAGAAAGAATGAGTATCAGAGTTTAAAAAAAAACACATCAGATAACAGTACAAAATCTCTTGTCCATCAGCGGGATATATATAACGCGAAGACGGGGCACTGAGATTAGAGAAAGAAAACTACTTCAGATATGGAGTGAATACAATGCAAGTCTCTTCCATGATGAAAGAGGACATCGGGCAACATGCAAAAATAACGAAGAACAAAAATCTTAAGTAAAAACAGCATTGGCCAAAATAGCAGAACCAAACCGAATTGTAGCAGAGATGATGGCAGCTTTCGAGGTTTTCGATATTGACAAGATTACAGAGACATAATAAAAGAAAATCTTCAACAGGTGCTATTCCGGAAGACCTAAGTAGATCCATTTTTCATTTTCATAGAGCCGCCAATTAGGGTTGATGTAATCGATAATGAACTTGTCCGACAATAAACCAAATGAAACATATAACAAAACTTAACATCCAAATAGTGATAAAGAGGTCACGCAATAGAATTAGATCGGAAACATGACAAGAAGAATGCGTTTCCGTTAAGGAAACTGGAATAAGAAATTATATATTTATGTTCAGAGTGATATCAGAAAGACCAATAGAAATGTAAAAGGATATATCAATGTTTTTTAGATTATACAAAAGTGTTTCATATATGTAACACGAATAACTGTGGAAATGGCTAGGTAAATTGCTAAGTACACTTGACATATTTGGGAAGGAGAATGAAGGATATTTAGTACCTTTATTGGCAGCAAACCTCCTGAATACGGATAGAAAATTAATTCAGTAATTGTACAAAAACATAAGGATGTGTCTTCTCACCGAACTTGTTCAACCGATATATTGAGGCAATTCTGACAGAAATGGAACATTCTTAACAAGATAAAACGTGCAGAGGACAATGTGTTGTTAGTAGTCATAACAGGGGTTTAAGAGAGATCACAAAAAAAAACAATAAGAGATAGAAAGGAGAGGAAGATGTGAAGTGCCATAGTGTTTTAATATCAGGTAAAAATTGAGTAAAACTTTCATATTATTTCTATCATATATTTCATCTCAAATCATCGTCAGTACATTTGTTGATAATCTTTATATCTATCTATATATGGTTATTTGCTTATCTTCCACATACGTCTTAACCTTATATCAAACTCATGTAGTGAGTTTGATATCAGATTTTTCATGAGTTTTCATGATGAAAACATTATTACAATAATTCATTTTCTGTTTCTTTTCTCCATATAGGTTTCAGTATAAAACGATATTTGTTATGCCACTGAGTACATTGCTTTTAATTTCTTTCTATGCGTTAATTATGATTGTCGTCGCGATATTAATAGCAGAGAAAGGAAGAGAATGAGCAGGCCATCAGGAATAATCATTGATTGTTCTTACGTTCAGTTAAAGCGAACTTTAGCAAACAAAGCAGTAAAAAAAGATGGCGGCAAAGGCCAAAGTCAGTTGATCATAAAAACGAAGTTCATTGCGTACACACAAACGCATTTCTCCTTATTCCTTTTATAAAATCATGTATTTTTTGTTTCTTTCCCTAAAGCTTGACTGTCTTTGCTCGTCCATTATTCACTGACCCACTTCACCCCAACTACTCGTCACCATCGTTTACTGCAATTCATTTATGCATATGACAATGGCCCTGACACTCACATTTTTTTTATTCCCCGACACAAGAAATAGTGCATGCACTTGAAAAGGTGAAAATAATAAATGGCATGAATTAAAAATGTATTTTTAAATATTGAACATCAAGCCGGCATAGTTATCGAAATCAAAGACATTATATTTTAGAATTGTTAATGAAATACTTGTCAGTTTTTGATTGCTATTTTGAATGCCCATGCATTGAAATGGCTCATAAATTGGAATTGGTATAAAACTAGCAGTTTTATAAAATAAATTAGATTTAGAGAGAAAAACAAATAAAAATAAAATAATCGATAGGTCAAAAGGGGTGAAATTAATAGATATATATTTTCCCCAGATTTCAAATTCGACAAAACCTTTCACTGGTTTAATTTATGACGAAAGGAAAAATGATGCATGAGAGAATTCATTTATAAATCGTTGAAACTTCAATTTTCTAAAGCCATCGAATATCTTCTCAGTGAAGGTTTGAAGTTTAATTTCAAACTTTCAAGTACTTAGTCAGACACGATAAATTGAAAAGTTAAAGATATTTGTTAAGTACCCTGAAATCAGATAATGTAATAAGTTCACATAAAACCAGATAGATTAAAGTCGTCAGAATAACGACAGCGTTCTGATGGATGACCACTTGATATAGGGGTGTCATGGTGGTGTTTTAAATAGTGTAAGACCGTTGGCCCGAGGTTATGCTGAAATGCTTCGACCCAAGAACATGCTAAATCCGAACAAATGAACACGTATCAAATAATTATTTTGGTTACTTTGTCAAACCAACACTTATTCAGCATCCCTTATAGATTAAAAATGACATAAAAAGGTCGCAGTTGAAGCTCACCACGAAGCAATTTTATACAAGCTTTTCTCTGTGACCATCAGGAATAATGAGTTCAATTTTCAGCGGATTATCAAAACTGGCGATAAAAATTGAAAATAAGAATACTGAATTTTACTAAGTTCCTTGCGGTTTCTTGGTGGCCTTTTACGAATTATATATATATATATATATATATATATATATATATATATATATATATATATATATATATATATGTCATCCAAAGACTGAGTGAATGAGAGAACTCGATTCGTCTTAGCGAAAGTTTTACATTATTACATTATTAGTAATAGTCACTGTTTAAAACTCACACTTCCTTCGCAGATACTTCCCCAATCTATCTATCTATCTATCTATCTATCTATCTATCTATCTATCTATCTATCTATCTATCTATCTATATATATATATATATATATATATATATATATATATATGTAAGCAAATATATGGATATAGATCCGACAGTATGAAGAAAAATATATACGGAAAAAACAAACAAAAATCCTTATATACAATTATGCTGTTTTAATGTTAATATGTCAACGTCTGACGTTTCGGTCTAATAAACCATCTTCAGCACATATTCATAAATATAACATTATCAATACAACATGACAAAGACGATGTACATAAGAACAAGACTTATCCAAACAAATAACTGAAAGTTTTATAATATCAGCGCTTCGTTTAAAACATGGTCACGTTGTCGTCACGTGGGTGACGCTGTGAAAACGTATTCCTAAAATTTTGAGTATTTTGAATGAAAAATGAAAAGAATTCTATTTTGAACTAAAATTTATATGTACGCTTGTCGAGCATTAATCTCGCTAGAAAAGGGGAAATATTAAAGAAACCAGGTCTAGTATTCACCGTGCGTGAGATGGATATTATGCCTGCTTCATAAATCCGCCTAAGATTTTTATTATGAAAATATTTTAAAATCTTCACGGAATCAAAATCGAAATTATGATCTGCTTTAGTTGTGTGTACAACTATAGCATTGTTTAAATTTCCGAGGCGAATATCTCGTTTATGTTCAAAAACATGAGATTTTACGGACGTACATGTTTCACCCACATATCTTAAGTGACAGTTTTTGCATGAGATTTGGTAGATACAATATATATTTTTTCTTATATATTTATATATATATATAATGCGCATATATATATATATATATGTATATATATATATATATATATATATATATATATATATATATATATATCGGCAATATTTATATATATTATTCATATACTATATATGCTCGGCACTTATTGTAAAGCGCTCAATATCAGTGATAGAGCTAACATTTATATACACGCACACACATATATATATGTATAAATATATATATATGTATGTATATATGTATATATATGTATATATGTATATATATATATAGATGTATAATAATATAATGAGAAGCCACGTATACTTTCTTAATATGTATATATAGAAAAAGTTTCAAATTAAAATATAATAATGTTTTATTTTATGAAAGTATTTATTTATTTATATATATATTTGATATTTCAAATTGTCCTCAATTTTTCATCAGAAATAACTGTTTGTTACAAATAAATTTATTTGTAACAAACAGTTATTTCTGATGAAAAATTGAGGACAAATTGAAATATCAAATATATATATAAATAAATAAATTTATTTGTAACAAACAGTTATTTCTGATGAAAAATTGAGGACAATTTGAAATATCAAATATATATATAAATAAATAAATACTTTCATAAAATAAAACATTATTATTTTAATTTGAAACTTTTCTATATATAGATATATATATATATATATATATATAATATATATATATATATATATATATATTTATATATATATATATATATATATATATATATATATATATATACTAAAAATTACATTAATTATTTCTGTAATTTTTATGTGTAAAATTTGAATCTCGTAAGAACTCGAATATTTTTAGACAGAACTCAATGAGAAGAATATTGGTCCATTGTTAGCATATACTAAAGAGAACTAGAATATCGTTTGTTCTGTATTGAGAACAGAAAGTAAGTTTTGCTGAATATGCTGGTCTCAATAAAGCAATCAAATCACTTTTACTCAGTCGGGATTATTACATTCACTATGTATTATTCGACTAAAGATTAGACACGTAAATCTGTAAAAGATCATTGTTTTTTTCTTAAATATCAATGCTCTTGACTTTCAAAAAATTAATTATTCCTACAGTCCCATAATATATATCGGATTTTATAATGCACAATGTGTTGATATTTGATTTCAATTAATGTTGAGCACATTATTGAGTCGGTAGTTTTTTGACTATTGGTTTTTCGTGTTTCATTTTTGGGTCAGTGTTAGGTCATCTGGCAAGTTGTCTGTTGTTTACGCCAACATAGTTGTTTCTTTTTTTAATATATATATATATATATATATATATATATATATATATATATATATATATATATATATATATATATAACATATGGTGGTATGATCGAAAGACTTCTTGCAAGGCACACACACATATATGCATATGTCCAACTTGCCACACGCACACACAAACATACACATATAATCGTGTGTGGGTATTTAGGAAGCACACACAGACACACGCATAGACACACATATGTGTGTGTGTGTGTGTGTGCGTGTGTATTTAGGCAGCATACCTTCATTTAATCATGTTTATAATCTAGACATATCATGTCCAGATATTTTTATTTTATTCCGCTCAAATTCATGCATCAATTTCTTAATATTGTTATCAGAATCATTAAGAAAGGCGCCTTAGTTTTCATCATATCTTATTTTCCAAAGATCATATTCATGAGTGAATTGCTAAGACAAAAATTAATGTAATTGATAATTGTTTTTTTTTTGGTAAATGCGCATGAAACTCACACTGTTATTGTCAGTTTAAAAATTAATTGTTAAGAATAATATGCATGTAAGAGATGTAACTTAATTTATATATTTTATCTTTAATGTTTTAAAATACACAACCTGCAATTTTAAAAATAAAAATGAAAATATGAGTATCCCAAAACATTGTTTTTAAATTCATTTTACAACATTGTTGTTACACTCATAATTAATCCTATATAGGGTTTTGAAGAAATTGAAGTTTTTTTTTTTTTTGTTATTTTTCTAGTGGAGTATATTTGGATTTCTTTAAATCGGGAATGTTGCTTTGAATATTTTGTTACGGAACTTGAGTCTGCCATGAGTAATTTAAATTTTCTTTGGAATTTTGTCGACTGCAAACTATAGCCGTGTATCTTGTGCCCCGTCTTTGAGAAACAGAGTATCAGGACGCAATTTAATCTGCCAGAAATTTGGAAAGGGTATGTTTTACTCATTGGCGTTTGCGCCAGAAGCTCAAAATGAGCATTTCCGTGAGTTTGGGTAACAGTGCAGAATATTTGGACAGAGTTGGTAGAGTCTAATGGTGATTACGAAGGTGTTCAGTGTAATCATTCGGGATGATAAGGTTATGCCTCTATTCATCTTCCCACAGGGCCTCAGACTAAACACATCAAGTGCCTTGAGGAGGTGGTGATGTACTGGCTCAAGAGGATGGCTGCTGGAAGACCCTATATCTGAGCAAGACAGATGCGAAGCAAGCAAGAGAAACCAGGCAAGGCTGTCAGACAATGTCTGCGACTACATCACCCCTTACGCCTGACCAACTACTTCCGCAGGCTGCAACACACTTGATTATTAAGTGTAGGGCGCAGGACAGCGAGAGACCAATAAAACACTTTCTATCACCAAAGATGAACTAAAGGCAAGGATTATGGCCGCATTCACCAAGTGTTGAGGATTTCAAAGTCGTCTGAGGTCTTGGTTTGAAGCCAATGGCGATTTTATTGGAATAAAATTATTTAATCGTTTGTATTTCAAAATAATTTTGCGTCATTGTGGCAAATATATCTGTTAAAATGAGATGTCAGTGTTATTTTCGTTTTTGCGTAATTTAGACAGGCAATTTATCCATTTCATTCTGTATATAAGTGTGTGCGTGTGTGTATCTCTGAGTGTTTGTATGTGTATATGCGCGAGTGTTCGACCGTTTATTATATTTGTTCTAAATTGATTAGTAAATATCGAGAGAACTTTAAAAATAAATATTTTGATGATATCAGTTTATCAGTTTGAATAGAACTGTTTATTAATGAGTTCAGTTGCAGGCGTTTTTAATAGGAATATACGAAAGAGATCACATAGACCGTATTTCTTCTAATGTTATGCATGTATACATCTATATACGTATAATGTATCTTACATATAAGTTTACCATTTGTTCATTCTCTGAATATTGCTTCCACATATAGTCTCAGTCATTCAGTTATGTGCCATGCGTTATACACGCTTAGGCGATCATGTGTCGTTCGATACATGTCTGACGAAGCAGGTTTTTTTTCTTTCTGCGGCAGACGAGTTGCCATCCAAAATCCCGGTCTGTCCTACTATTTACCCATAGAGGGGGGAGGAAGAAAAGGATTCATATCTTTCCCAAGTGTATTAGCATGTAGTGGAATTCGAAGTCGGCTCTCCGATTCCTCAATCCGGGCCGCTATCCATTACTCCACCGTTTAGATTCTTAAAAAAATAAATTCCAAAGACCTGGTATCCCAGATTTAGTCTCTTTCCCATCGCCTTTTCTACAACCATTTCATGATAATTGTTCTCGTGACCTATCCTCTATGGTAGCTAAACGTTATAAATTTAAGCGTAGTATTGGATTTTACAGTTGAAATGACTAGATATAAAGGTAGGTTCTATACCAAGAGTTAGTCCACTTTACCAGTTATTGCTGGTTGGAGAAGAGGATTCATACCTTTTCCAAGAGTATTAGCAAGTAATGTAATGGATTTGACTGGAATTCCTTAATCCGTGCGTTCTTTTGTAAATTAAGGTCTTTTGCGTTCATATCAACCTTTATTCAAATTGCTCGTGGTTTTTCCTAGGCATTTCTTCCTGCATCAATTCCAGGCAACAAAGTAAATTCCTGCTTCAGGTTTTATGCTATTACTTTGTTTCGTATTAATGAAGTCTCTTATTGTTTTAGAAATAGTTGTAAAATTAGTATAATGAAAATCAAATGATATACGCCATAGAAAAATATATTTCATTAGCACATTATTCCATATATCTTATTCAATTAGTATCATATTAAATATTACTTCATATGTTATTATTGCGTCTTTGAGATTCTGTAAATTTCATCAGTTTCTAATAATAATTGATGCTTTTTAAATCTCGACATATGAATCATTAATTAGAACGATTTTACTGCTTCTCAAACTCTTTCTTAGTCTTACTATTGTTTTTAATAACAAATATTACGTTAAATTTAGATACATTCTTAAATATTGCAGTGGTGATATAATTGGAAAAAAGAGTGATGTAAATCATTTCAGTAAACTTTTTTGCATCGTTCATTCTTTTCCATTTTAAATAATTTTGTTGAGCTTTCAGTTTTCTGTTGAATATAAATTAATTAGTATATTGGAGGAGATTAAATTATTTTCAGCGTAATTCATTTTATCACCGAAACACTGAGACTACAAATTCTAAGTCCTGTTAAATTGAATATGATAAATATTGCAAATTTTATTGGTCGATATGGTGAAAATAGAAATTTACGAGATCATGTTTATTAGTAGATTTACCAAAGACACGTAGTTCTACGTCATCATTAGCAGGCTTAACATGATATTGAGGAAAGGTAATGTATTGTTTGTTTCTGTTTCATAAGTAAATTTTATCATAGGTTCAACTTATTTTTTAGTTTATTTGCAATGTCAGGTAATATTTGTTCAGCACCTCCTACTACACATGCATATTCCATCAATAAAAACATCAGTTAGATGAAGTCTTTCTAATGCCTAATATTGTCCTGATATATCGAAATTTATATATCATATTCTCCCATACATATTAAAATAATGTACTGCATCATATGTATGGCTTTCATGTTTGATCTCATATATATCTATATCGGCATATTTGATGTACCAACGCTGGTCTCTCTTTCGGCATATATATATATATATATATATATATATATATATATATATATATATATATATATATATATGTATGTATATATATATGTATGTATGTATATATACCTATATATATATATATATATATATATATATATATATATATATATATATGCATCTAACAAAAGTACGTTGTATACACAATGATTGTATTTATGTATGTATGTCCGTTTAAGAAAGTGTCTGTTTACGTGTACGGGCAGAAGCGCTGGTGTGTGTAAATGCATTTCGTCAAGTCAGAAACGTGTTTTCTTCAACCGTTTTATCTGCTTACCGCTTGTTGCCATCACCAATTCCATTCAACCGCACCAGTTCACCTGGCGTCTTCTCGTAATCTGCTTGAGGCTGTCACTCACAACTTAACTTCCTTCACACAAAGCACACACCTGATTGATCACGTCTGATCACAATTCGGACGGGCCGATTGAAAACACGGCTGGCCCGTGAGGGATAAAAGCCCAACGCTAAAATTCAGTCTCGCCTATCCTCTTTACACTCCAGTAATTCTCCCAACTGTCTCAACAGAAGATTTCCTTTCCAGATCTTTTCGCTAAAAATCTCTCTGGGTGTTTCTGTCTTTAAAATTCAACTTGGCATTCTCCGTCTATTCAACAACTTCGTCCATCCTTACAATTTCCTCCTTTCGCACTGTTTAGTTGTAAATCGCCTAAAATTGCTAATGGGTATTTCCGGTGAAGAAAATATTAAAAACAAAACTAATGGTCGGCTTTTGGAGTCAATAGGGCGTATGTGATATGTACTACTTTTCTGGCTCAACGTGTTTCACTATCATTCTCTATTTAACACATTCTGATTATTAGAGTGAAAGGTAGCCGTTCCCAGGCGCCATCCTATCGTTGAGGCAAGTGATAGCTTAGAGTAATTGATGGAAGAAAGAACTATTTTCGACAAAAAGAATGCAGCGAATTTTCGGAAGCACGTTAGCCAAATAATAACTTAGCGTCAAGAATACTTATTTCTGAAAAAATATGCCAGGGGATTCATTTTTAAGTCAGGGAATATCTGCACTGACGACATATGAAAACGAGTTGTTTACTAAATGAGGTAAATTATTTCAGTTCGTCTATTAATGATAATTACTCTCCTGTGGATCTTGGAAGATTACCAGATTTCTTTTTTGATTTTATCAAAATGAGCATTATTTTCATGTGGATCTTAAAGAAGATAAGTGTCATTATTCTTTGAATTGTTTAGATGGCTGTCATTATTGTTAATCTTTTAAATACTACACTTAAGTGGACATTATTTTCAAACGTCATTCTATCTTTATTGATTTTAGTAATATCGATAGTCCTTGGAATTTTAACAGCGTTATGCACTGATATATTAGAAGAAGTTTCATCTTTTGTGTTTTTATCGTAACAATCTTACGATCTTTATTAATGTTGTATAGTAGCTGGACATCCCCATAAGATTAATTGGTCTAATGCCATTTAAAAAGCATTCTCTTATTGAAGGAGATGAGTTAACGATTAACTATTTATTACATTAATATGTGCTCTTAACAGTGTACCATAATATTCTCCGGAATAAACTTTTTATTTTCTATATGTTTGTCAATATTTCCCATTCATTATACAACAAGAAACTTCGACCACCTTCAATTGTCTCAGGTAGGTGGCAATATTTCGGGAATTTTGACTCGAACCATTTACTTAATCCAGAGGGATAAACTGTCCTCTTTCGCCTATTAAAGTTAGAGTAGATCTCTTATCACGTAGATCCCCAATTTATTGTTCCCTTTTGTTATGATTGCCACTTGTACTGAACAAGACTGTATGGCATTTTTAAAAAAAAATTAACAACCCAGGGACCGATCTCAGGACTATAATAAGGATGATGCATCTATTTATTAGAAGATTTTGCAGAAAATAATACTATACTTTGAGTGTAAATATGAACAATAAATTTCCAGCTATCCAGTGGCAATTGTACTGGTGATATTACACGTTTATTTATAACGAAACTGTCAGCATTCACTAGACGAGTATCTTGTACTACTTTCTGTTGAAAGTTGTAAATTCTTCCTCTTAAAAAACAATTTTAAGGGAAATATATTTCCCAAGTCCAGTAACTGTTATCGCTCTCTCCACGGATGAAGTTTCCTTTCTAACCTTTTGTTTCAAGTATTGTGGAACGTTAACATCTTGATTATGTCATTATTCTCTTTTCGAGGTACATGAGAAATCGATTTTATCCGTTAGTCGTATTGAATAAGTGATGTGGTTTATTTCGTACATTTGATGTTTATGATTCTGTAGCACCAGGACACAAGGTTTGAAATGGCGCGCTATTCACTCCCTGAAAACCGTTTTTAACCATTGATCTGAGGAAAACGTTGCATACAGTTTAGATATTTTGCTGATAGTTTACATATTTCTGAACAGGTTTTGATATATGCATGAGATCAATATGAATGCTTTTCTGCCAAAGTTAAGAACATGATTCGGGTTTTCTGGTTAAACTTTTGGCCTTTGTTGGATGCTTGACACGTTGGATAAATCTACCCTCTGGATGCCTATTTTAAATTTAATTTTATCTCCTATACTATATCTGCTATTTTTCATGACTGGTTCAGTCTATATGTCATCACTGTATGCATTACAATTATAGTTTATAGTTTTTGTCATGGAAATATTTACTTTGAGTTCTATTTCTTAGAAAATTATTTTTTCTGTTTGAGGTTATCTTAACTATGAATAACGATGTTATCGGAAAAGCACCACTTCATTCCCGTCGTTAGATTCCAAAATGTGTCTGTTATTTGCCATGATATTACTTGAGATTAATAGTGGAGTGATTTCCCAGATGCCTTTTCTACTGTGATTTATGGAGACACCATCTCTATTTAGCTGGCCATTGACTCATTCAGAGTTCTTCAGGCATTTGTTAGGTCTTACTTTTCGTCCCAATGACTCGTTAGCAAGCTGCCTTACTCGCAAGAACTTGGAGTTGGGTAGCCTGTTTAGTCGCCGATATTCCGTCTGGGGGGAATACTTACCCAATATATATATATATATATATATATATATATATATATATATATATATATATAGTCCCAACGCGCAATCTTTTTTGATAGTAAAAGTTTTGTGGGTTAGAGCTAGTAAGGTGGGAGAGTAGAATAAAATGACTAAGATTTTAGTTAGTATAAGTTCTATTACCCACTATTAAATCAATACGCCATTATTGAGCAATTACATTAGAGTTATACTAGTAAACAAAAAAAAACACGAAGCCAGATTGCACAATAGGCGCAAATGCGGAACATTTAAATTTAAACTTAACAACTAAATTTAAATTTACACATTAACCGAAAGAAAATAAAATAAAAATATATTCCAAACAGTGTCATGTAAAAAAAGGTTTCTTATTCCCTACAATTAGAATTTCATAATAATCTAGCTAACCTCGAATCTATGGTCATTTAGTGAAAAGCGTGGCAGACACGACTGCAGGGACTAAATTTGATCGGTGTGATAGGTTACGGAGAAGAGAATGGGTGTTAAACAAAGAGGAATTTACTTAATCAAATGGATGGCAGAAGATTGTCTGGGAGAAGTAACGAAAGAACGAAACATATTGAGAATTACAAAGGATAGCAGAGAATGGAGAGCCATGATCGCCTACGTCCTGAAGAGAAACGACACATTAAAGAAGAAGACCCTATCATTGGCCTCGAGATGGAAAGCAAGATCGCTGTCTTCTATTAGTAGATTCATTTGTTATGATGTATGTTTAAATTATCAGTCCTCATTACTCCATATCTGTGTCTGCAAATATGCACAGCATCGTCAAGGAATTGATTAAATAAAATGGGCCAACCATTTACACTCTGTCGATTTCTTAATGTGGTTTAATTTAATTCTGTATTTGGGTCCTCGCCAATGTGTCCTATATTAGATAAATTTTAATTAAAGCAGTAACTACACTAAAGGAACTGATGCTATGAGTATAAATTCAAGCTGCATATGTTTGCTAGTACATTATTTAGGATTAATTCTCGATTTTACATTTTAATCGGAGTCCATCCCGAGTGGTAACTGAATATAGAAATTTGGCTTGACGTTTTCCCCCAAAAGTGGATACGTTTCACTAATAGTCAATGTAGAAATGTAAACCGGATAAAAAAAATGGTAAAAGTATGGAAGGTCTGAATTTAGCAAAACCATTCTGCCTCAATTAAAATAGCTCTCCTCGTATTTCGAAAGATGTCATCAAAAAGGCTTTCTTGTTCTGATAGTCATTCAAAACATTCGCCACTTAAGTTTCGCCAGTCCTTGGTATAGCTGAAATGAATACTTTTATTTGTTGTAATTTCCTTGGATTTAACTTGTTCTTTATTATATCTTCGTTTTGTTTTGTTTGTTTGTTTTTTGTTTTCTATGCAATCTTATTTCTGAATGTTCCTCCTTTCTTCTCTGCCTTCATTGTTTTCATTTTTAATTTAATCTTAATACTTTCTCTCAGCCTGTGCGTGTATATATATATATATATATATATATATATATATATATATATATATATATATATATATATATATATATATGGCTGTCCTCTCGGTTTCGAGCGTGACCACCTCCTTTATTTTATGTCCTCACCCGCTCCCACTCCCCTCAAATTCTATGTATTCGCAGGTGACTCTTGAGGCCAGCCAAACTGCGACAAATTTTGCCACAGAATTGGCATGCCCAATCAGTTTTGTTTAGAGTGACATTATTTGGGTGCACACTAGGTTTTGCACATTTACACAAATGGCTACATACATACATACATACAAACATACATACATACAAATCTGTTACTCCATTCATATTATCTAGTCTGTCACCTCATATACGAGACTCTCAATTAAACATCGCTTGGTCAAATGTTCTATGACCGCTGATTGACTCTCCAACTGAAAGATCGGAATATTCATTCCTTGAAATAACTAAACTGGAAATCCCAACCAGGATTTTTTGTACGTGTTTTTTGTTTGTTTTGTTTTGTTAGTTATTTTTTTTAATAGGAGTAGATGGGTATTCCTATCGTCCAGTCCATTCTCGTCTTCATTTTCTTGAATGGGAGTAGAGGCTCATAACTTTTTTTCCTGTTTAGGAAGGTGTTCCTGGTTCTCTTTCCTTTACTCAGTCCTTAATAGTAGTGTTGTAATGAATATTGTTGGATATGTGTGAACACAGGCAAAGCCGTTTCATACTGAGTGTACTGGGTTGGCAGTTTTCTGGTTGCTGTTCCCGACTGGTAGTTAGAAGCCCAAACTCTTGGGCAGTGGCTTGGGTGGCTGCTCTGAATAACAGTTGCATAATATCAGGGTTCTTGCTGTATCAAGTCGCGCATGGATTGGTGTTGTTGCTAGCACTTTCAGTGAGCAACTCAGTGACCACACTATGTTGAGGTCTGTGCCAGTTTCCTTCCTGCACATTAGACGTTTGACTGCTACTACTAACCTAGACCATTTCTTACCAAAACAAGACACCATGACTATAAGGTAAGAATCTAAACCGGTTCAATAAAAGTCACCCACACCCTGAAACCTTTCTTTCTCCATCATTCGTGGAATTTGTACCAACTTCTACAGAGTGGAATCGTTCATCTTCGAAAAGTCTCCGGACATCCTAGTTCTCTGCGAAACTAATGTTAACACTTCAATGCCCTCTACTGCTTTTTCGATTCCTGGCTATCGACCTCTCTTTAAGAAAGACTGTAAAAGAGAAGAAATTTTATTAGCTTTCCAAACATTTTATGTATAGAAAGGTTCATGGATATTTATCACTTTAACGGAAAAGTCAGGCATGTTTATGGTGGACATTAGGTGTCACAGTCCAATATCTAATAAATGAAATTGAATAGATGATTTTTTTCTTTTATATATATATATATATATATATATATATATATATATATCATTGTATATTCACAAACAAGCTTTTTTATTGTCACTAATAAAGGAAGTGAGAAAATTGCCGTTTTGATACATATTTATTTCGAGTAACGTTCAACATTAGCACAATGTCATCATCAGGGTGTTGTTTTTTTTCAAGAAAAATATTGTAGTGTTCATAATATTTGTCTCAAAATAAAATCCTTAGGGTTGACGTGATATTGTCCCTCAAGTGATGAAATGCATCGGCTGAGATAAGTTATCGTTTTATCTTTATTCATTTAATTATAAATAATAGTACATATAATATATTAATCTCTAACCACGTTAAAATCATTTTTATGTAGTAATCTGTAACATCACCGAACAAGTTGTTATCAATTTTTAACATCTTTCTTAGACATTAATAGCTGAAACTTATACGATTTATTAATAATATAATTATATCCTTGAAATTTTAATATTAATTAAGTAATTTAATTAAAATTACATTTTCTGTTGACTTATGCTTGGTATAATTTATATATCTATGTGTGGGATCTCATGCAAAATCGTACTGTCCGTATGTAAATATATTTAAATTTCAGAGTATATATAATTGTATGGCGGATGACAGGATATTAATTTGGTTTGAAGCAATATCTATCGCATATGTATGCTTGCAAAATTTCGTTTCATTTGCAATGGATTTAATGTATTTATCAACTGGATTTCATTTCTATTTCTCGGTTTCTTGATCTTATGCAATGTCCAAATAAAATGTTTCACTTAACTTATATCGACACATGCTGTTATTTCATAAATATAGAAGACTTTTCATTATAAAATTTTGACTGGGGATTCTGTATTTCTGTCTCTTCACACTCTCAATCCACGAACAAAAACATATATCTGGGATCACGATAGAAAAAGAGCAAAAATTATTATTATGACTTCGCCTTCGAACAATATGACATGAGGTAAACGTAGATATATCACTTATTCTGTTTTTTTTTTGTTTTTTGTTTTGTTTTGTTTTAAACATTTCACCCCAAGCAAGGCGGGAAGCCACTAGCACGCAAGGAGTTACAGAGGTTTTGGAGCGATAGCAGATAGGAGTGAAAGAGGAAAGGATGAGGAGAAGGATAATGGATAGATCAAGGCAAATGGAGATGTCGATTGACATTACATTTAAATATTTGGAGATTATAGCTATCAGGGAAACAGGAAAAAGGAGTTCCACAGGCAAGAGGCGCGAGACATGAAGCTATTGCAGTAGAAGAGACGGCTACATTTAACAGTTTCAACAGTGAAAGGGTGTGAGCGGGATGCAAGCCTTGTAGGACGCTTGAATCCATGAAGTCTGGGAACCAGCGAAAGCAGCACATCGTAGCAATTACCATGAAAGTATTTGTAAAAGATACTGAGAGAGGCGACATAATACAAGTATTTAATGTACATAACAAACATTTACTTTCAACATAATCGCTTTCTTTGTCAATGCACTGAACTAATTGTTTAATATTTACTTATAGATTGATCCCCATAAAGTTACATATTTCAGGATAAATCTCAGCTGATAAATATGTATATTCAATTCTTTATAGTTTTATATCTGATCAAATATAAGTTTCTTTTATATATATATATATATATATATATATATATATATATATATATATATATATATATATATATATATATATATATATATATATATATATATATATATATATATATATATATATATCTTCCAAAATTTCTTTCTCGTAATCTGGCATTCCCTCTTACGAATTTATATGTAGGGATGTTACAATGTCTGCCGCAGAAATTTTGAAGCGCATGTGACTTCGATCTCACTGGAGGAATCTTAATTCCAAGAGAAGAAATTCAAATATAAAAGATAGAATTTTAAATGAAAACAGGTGAATCTCTAAAAAAGGAGGAATTCCAAGACTGAAGGGAGGAATCTCAAAATTAAAGGTAAATGTACAAATCTAAAGGAAGGAATATCGTTTATGACAAGAGAGACGTAATAACTGAATAGGAATCTCAGATTTAACGGGAAGATCAAAGCTAAGCAAAGAAATCTGAAAGCTAAAGAGAAGACTTTCAAAACTGTGTTGAATTAAAATTTGTAGACTGTGATCAAAGATATAACGGGTGAAAACTCACATCTAATGTGAGGATATTTAAATCTCATGAAGGAAACGTATTTCTTGGGCAATCTTACGGGAAGAAATTCGATTCTATGGGGAGGATCAAATAAAAAGGAAGAAATCATAAATTTTGACAGAGTAACTTGAAATAGGACATTTTTGGAAGTTTATATCCTGAAGAGAAATATCACAAAACAAAGAGTGATAAATTTAAAAAAAATATGCAAATCTAAGTTGAAAAATTTTGAATCGAGAGGAAACTCGAATGTCAATCGAGGGAAATTAAATACGTGAAGAGAAATGTAAATATCAGAAGGGACAATTCAAAATTAAGTAGAACAATCTCAAAATCGAGACCAAATCTATGGAGAGACATTTAACATCAAATTAGAGGGAATTAAAATGTACGCATAGGAAGTTCGAATTAAAAGAGAGAGACGAATAAGTGAAATTCTAAATTCCCGGGTATGAATTGTTTATTTAATGGGAATAATGAAAACTATAAGAATAAATAAATTCAAATCTTATGAGATGAATCTGAAATATAAGATGAATGTGAAATTTTGTGGGAAAATCACCATTTTAATCAAAGGTAATTCAAATATTCGGATTGTAATCACAAATTTATAGGATGAAATTTAATTCTGAGACGAGGATTCACTAATGTAATTGTAGAAGTATCAAATTAAATGTTGGTTTTGGAAAATCTAAGGAGAAACATTTCAAATTTCCACGTGAGCAGTAAGCGAAATTTTTCTTCAGTGTACTAGAATTAGTTGTGAACCAATAATATATATATTATATAAATATATATCTTATAAATATAAGAAATTATACTCGTCTAGAAAAAACTTACGTGTTTTGGCTTGTAAATGAACAAACCAATACCCAAGGAAAAATAAGGAATAAAAAAAAGAAAGAACTACGAGCAGGTAATTCAGGCGAAAACAATCGACCAGAATCCAAGCTCAGAGTCCAAAGTAAAAAAAACCTCCAACATGAGTAAAGCAAAAAAAAAAAAAAGTAAGCAAATACACTAAGGAGAGCAAACCTAACTATGAACCTAAAGAGTCAGGCAAACCTAACTAGGTTTGCCTGACTCTTTAGGTTCATAGTTATGTGACGGGTATCTCCTGGCCCAGGGTCGAATCCTTTGGTTACGGCGCCAACTGTGACGTCGCTCCTCCTGGTCGCTCCTCCTGATTCCAAGCGGGCCGCTCCAACCCTTTGGTTAGATGATCACCAGCCTCGCCTTTCCCAACTCGCTTCCAATACCTGGTTACTGAAGCAACTGTACTGATCTCCGGTCTGTCTACCCACGTTGTGTTTAGATCTTAGACAGACGGGACCAGCAGGATTGGGGCCGATACAAGTTGAGTCCGACGGGGTGGCAAAACACAAGTAAAAGAAAAAAAAAACTCACGAGACAAAAAATTACTGATAAAAAAAAAAAAGGGTGACAACCTTTTTATATCTAATGTCCGTTACATAAAGAAAAAATTGTTCTTATTTCCCGACCCGCTGTGTGGACTATGGCACCAAGCTTCTATCATACAACTTAAAGATTTCGAATTGCCTACTCTTTAGGATTATGTATGTCGGAGGTGGTCTAGTTCGACACTGGGGCTAATTTCGTCAATCATTCGCAATTGATTCTTCTCTTCGACTTGAGTTGTATTTCTTCACTTCGATCTGGTTTGGTCGAATTCTGATCTCGGGCTTGGCTTGATTTCAACTTCTTCTTCTTCCGTCCAGCAACTCTTTTCTGTCGACTGAGGTGGAACTGATTTGCTTGTTTGGTCTGCAACTTTACTTCTTGTCTGGCCTGCAACTCTTCGGCCTGTCTTTGACTCGGCTGCAACTTCTCTGCGGCTTTGAGTAGTCTTCTTCTTCGTCGACTTAGATGGAACTTCTCTTGTCTTCGACTTGGGCTGGAAGGATTTCTTGTCTTCGACTTGGGTGGAAGGATTTCTTGTCTTCGACTTGGGTGGAAGGATTTCTTGCCGCAACTCAGCCGCAACTCTCTGTCGTCCGAGGTGATCTCTTCTCGCTGCCGTCCGGGGCTGAACTGATTTTTTGTCGATTGGGGCCCTGCTTTTTTATTGACGCCGCAGCAAACCGGGGTGGGTCTGTCGGCGTCAGGGCTCTCTCGAAAATTTCAAAAGTCGCATTACTTCTGATTTCCCATTATCGCTATTATTTTCACCCCTACTTCCTCCATAGTGCCTTTGGTGGGGAGGCGCATATCCATCTCTCCCGGTCCCTCGTATGTCAGGTGACCGCTTTCGACCAATGGTTCCTGATCGAGCATTTCTTTCTTTTCTTTTTCCGCAGCCACGTGACCGTTTTCGGCTAATGAGATTCTGGTTGGGCGTTCTCCTGTCTCCAATCGGGGCGGGGCTTATATCGTTCTTGTTCTAAAAAAACAAAATCTAATTTGGCTTTTTTCGCACGTACGAAAAATGATAATCTTGGCTTTTTTCTCACCTGGGTTCTGTCAAAACAGCCTGCCGCTAATTAGATGTGACTTCAGGAAAGAATACTGGCGCTATCTGTGAGCCGAGACATTCGCCTTCTTCACCTCTTTGTTTTTTTTTCGGTCAGACCTGATAGTCAAAAATCTTAATTATCTACATTGAAAATGTCTCCACTTTATTATCGCGGGTTTCCAATTCTTAACAGGTCAGAATCTGTATACAGTTCCACCGGTCACCCCCTCAACCCAAAAGACACTTTTTTCTCCGATTAAAAATTTCGTTTCTATTGTTCTAAAAAAATTTCCCTTTCTCCAAATTGATAATGAGTCTTTCTACGCAAAAAGTAGGCCAGATGCTTTGACCGACATTCTTATCAATCGCCAATACACTGTCATCAAGCCTGGGCCTTTCTCTCTAAATGACTTTTCATTTCAAATAACAATTCCTATTGTCTTTTTAAAATTAGGCCAATATGTTGGCCAAGATATCTTTCTGACACCTGTTTCCGCTTATGACCGGGTCATGCATCATCCCACCTCTCTTTCCTTTTTTTTTCTTCTTCCTCTTTTTTTTTTTTCCTTCTTCTTCCCTTAGGATCGTCTAAGTACAACTTAGTGAATTATTTTGAACTCAATTATTCTTCGTCTAAAAAAAAAAATTAACAACCTGTTTAATAAACCGAGTAAAAAAAAATTAAATCATATTTCTATGAATATTTCTAATAATGCAAGGTGCCACAATCCTCACCTAACCGATTTGTCATTTACCCGTAAATGACACCTAAATAATTACATCATTTAACATGCACCATGCATTTGTCTCATGCAATTCTATTCTACTTTCTAACATGCAAGGGTAATGTTCTTTCCATTTTCTTTTTTGTTCTACATGCAATGTAATGCTCTTTTCATTTTCTTCTGTTCTACATGCAATGAAATGTTCTTTCATTTTCTTTTTGTTCTACATGCAATGTAATGTTCTTTTCATTTTCTTCTGTTCTACATGCAATGAAATGTTCTTTTCATTTTCTTTTGTTCTACATGCAATGTAATGTTCTTTTCATTTTCTTCTGTTCTACATGCAATGTAATGTGTGCGTGTGTCTGTAGGTGCGGATATGTTCACTGTGGTTTGTTCTTCTTGGTCAATGTTTTCCTCTCCGCTGTGGGAGGTTTTACCGCCGCACATGGTGGTCTCATGCCAACCTCCTCCATTGGTCTCTCAGCAATTTCTTCGCCAGTCCTGTCTGAGTAAGGAACACCGCTCGGCATCTCCCTCTCGAGTTGTTGCATGCTCACTAGACTGTCGTTCGTTAATCTTCTCTTACTCCTAATCTTCCATATTAATACACCCCCGATGGCTATAACTAGGAATGTACCCATTACTATTGACCAACTTGTCGCGATCTGCTCATCGTCTTCCCAAGCTACACCTTCGTCTCCCAACGCACTTAACTTATCTCTTAATTGATCCATATCGATCTTTTCTATTGGCTTCATTAATACTGGCATCTTATTTAAGGTAACATTAGAGAATCTCTTCACCATCGGCTCCCATAATTCTGTACAATTGACTAAGCCTCTACCAATCATCTCTATGAGTGAATCTTTTTCTTCATACCTTTCTTCCATCTGGTAATGGGGGCAAGGAGATGGACACCCCAACCGCCGAACATCCCATGGGTAGCGTCACCAGGGATAACGGTGGCCTTATTCTTAATGTCCTTGTGGACTCTCCCCACATACCCTAGACAGGCTGATATGTTTCTGTGTGGCTACTGCCCCACCCCGTCTGAAACACTGATAGCTTGTGGTAATGCTGAGTTTGTTAATACTCTACTTGGCAGATTCTTTTGATTCCTTCCCCTCCCTTCAAACAATTCAAGTATGCACAGTCTGCGGTTACCAGTTTTATAGATAGGGCTCAACGAGGTACAAGTCCCCAGGGTATCATCTCTACACCTTCTAGCTTCTTCAGCTGATAGCAACATGAATTTCGTTCTCCCCGAATTTAATGCTATGTAGTCTGCTTCACTTTGTACCTTGCTATCATTCCTAAACCTTGATCTCTTCTGGGGTAGGGAATGGGTAAGTTTATAACCTGGTATATCTCGAATATACTCTCGCTATCTAGTAACGGGACAGATATCACTACCAATAATCGCCTATTTTCTAACAAGGTCACACATCCAAGGGCATTATAGTACTTCCACAATTCTTTAGTGGGGTCCACTGGTAGCCTTAAATGGCGGGGTAATTCGGCCTGTATGCCAAGTAGTGCTTCCTTTAGGTGACCCGGGTTTAATATACTTGGGGAGAGGTGTCCTAATGACAGCATGTCTAATTGTGCTCTCACGTGTTCCAGCAAGGTCGTCAACGACTGACTAGTTTGTCGTACTTTATTCGTAATCGTCATTAGCTGGAAGTATTTTTTGCATGAATCCGCTTATTTCCTGTAATTCAACCATTACAGTTTCTGTATTATTAATTACCTCTTGTCTCAATTTCACCAGGTTGTCTATTAACCAATTGATTCTGGCTCTATTTTTGGATACTTCTAACCTTGTCACATTTAATATTGTCACACTCTCTCTTGCCACCTGGGCAAGCGTCCTCTGGTTTACTTCCACTTGTCCCAGTTTCCTTCTTATGAATTTAACGTCATCTTCAGTTACTGTTCCAAACAAGACACTCAATGCCTTTCCCACAATCGGAAGTACGGATGTCCGTTCCCGCGTCTGCAGTAACTCTATTCCCTGCAGGTAGTTTTGCATGTCTTTCCATTGAGCCTCTATCATAGTGGCTTCTGATTCTAGGGAGTTCAATAAACTAAGATACCCTTTGTGCTTGGGATAATCTTGTCCTACTTTCAATCGGGCTGCATCCAGCTGCGTCAGCTCGTTTCCTAACTTATCTAATAGCGACTCATACGGGTTCAAATCTATCACGAATGTGACCAACCACTTAGACCTGGTTATTATTACTTGGCTCGTTTTTTTAAAAATGGTGTTTCGGCTGCGTTTCCCGGCTTCCGCCATCGTCACCACCAGCGTGGCTATCACCATCATCGTCATCACCAACCCTTTCATCTTGATCATTCCTGAAAGGTAACAAATTCTCTTGTTGTTATTCTTCACAATCACTTAGTCTCGCTCGACTCATCACTCAATCATTTCATAACTTTTTTCTTAGTTCGGCTCTTCCCTCCCCTAACTAACCTCTAGCAGACAGAATGGTCCGGTCAGGTGTGCGTGGCGCTCACTCCAAAGGTCGTACTTCATGACATCACTGATGATCAATCAACAATGCCAATGATCTTCTCCTGAGGTGCAGCCCGCGACTCCATCCCCTCCACTCACATCTACCATAGTCAGCCAATAGGATCTTGGATGAGCCAGTGTCGTTATCTGTCGACACTAAATGCTTCTATTCTGCACAGCCCTTTTGTTCTACTGAGATTTGGGGTTCTTCTCCCTCCCGGATCTCATCTTCTGAGGTCATTCCTGTTCAACCTCTAACCTTCTTTCTGTGTTTAACTCCCGTCCAGGAGGTTTTTGTCCCTCTTCTTCATCCCCTGATTCTTCTTTCTGTTTAGAGTCTTCGCCTTGAATGTCTTCAATACTTTTCGACTCTATGTCTAAACTTCTCCTGTTCCTTATCTTTTCCTTAAGCTGGGAAAGGGGTATTCGATCCTCCTCCTCCCACTCGCTGGGTCCTTCGTCCTGTTCAGGGTGTCTCTTTTTAGAGCCTTCGACTGCTTGATTGGACCTCTTCGTCTTTTTCTTCCTTTTCTTCGGACATGGGGGTGTGATGGCGATCTCACGGGGTCTTCTCTGCACTGATTCAGTCGACGACTGAACATCGATAATCCCTGTTGAGGGTTCCATCCCTGTCCTCTCGGGCTGCTTCGTTTATCTGGTCAAGTCGACCTATCTCCTCATCTTCTTCGGAGTCTTCCTCCGTCTCCATTTCTTCCGGTTCAACCAGAGTCACCTTCCTTTTCCTTGTCTTCTTAGGCCTCAGCTCGCTCATTTCCAGGTTAGCTATTTCAGCCTTCTTCAGATCATTGGCATGAACCTCCTCGCTCGTCCTGCCACTTGATCCCATATTACATATGATACTGGGCCCGTCTGCTCTACTATCCGGTAGTACGGTTCCCATCTCTGGTCCAGTTTTCCTTCTCTCTGGTGGATTTTATAGTAGACAGGGTCTCCAACCTTCAATTCTACCACCTTTCTTTCAGCATTCACCCTCTCATTTCTTTTCTTCTGGGCCTCTTTATTCTTCTTCTGGCCTGTACGAATATCTTATGTTGCTGTTCCAGCAATAGTTGATGATGATCTTCTCCCATATACCTTCTTCGGGGCTTCAGTAGGTTATCTACAGGCAGGACCACGTCTCTGCCAAAACAACAAAAAATAAGGAGAAAATCTGGAGGTTTCGTTTATCGTAAACCTCACGGCCGCCAGAGCCTGCGTCAAATACAAGTCCCAATTTCCAGTGTTTTCTCTGACCAACTTGGCCAATACATCTCCCAAGGTTCTATGAAACCTTTCCACTTTAGCCTTTCCCTGGGGGTGATATGGGGATGTTTTTATGTGCTCTACATTCAAACCTGTCAAAACTTCTCTCATGATGCTGTTCACATTCTCCGTGCCATTATCTGTTACCAATTGCACAGGGGCACCATACCTAGGGAAGATTTCACTTATTATCAACCCGGCCACAGTTCTGGCCTTCTTGTCTGGTACTGCAAATGCTTCAGGCCAATTTGTTAGCCAATCGACAAAACTCACTATATAGTTGTTTCCTTGTGCAGTTTCCCCATATGGTCCTGATACATCCATACTCACTTTCTCGAAGGGGAAGTTTGGTACGTCTGTTTCCTCAAGGGTGCCATTTCCTGCCTTCTGCTCTGCGACTGGCACACTACACAACTTCGAACATAGTTAGTGACTTCTCCGTACAGTTTGGGCCAATAGTACTTTCTTCCTATGAGATCACATGTCCTATCAATTCCCATGTGACCCAACCTCTCGTGGCACTGCTCCAATATCTCTGGTCTTAAACTTTTGGGCACATACAACTTGGGCTTGACTTCTTCATCCCTTCCTGAGAGATAATACAGCCTTTCCTCTATTATGGCATGCTTGGTGGTCTCTCCTGACTTCACCTTCTCTCTCAGAGCAGCTATTTCACTGTCTGCTTGCTCCTTCTCAATTCCTTCTGTCCAGTAGGGATCGGTTATTATCTGGGCGTCCCCTTATTCGTCCGATTCTAATATAGGGCGATCTTTTAGCTTATTAGAGTTAATTACTCCTATTCTATAGGCTTTAGCATCTTCTCCCTGTTCTACCTTTACAGATCTTTCTTCCAGTTGTTTCGGTATTCTTGAGAGCAAATCTGCGCACGTGTTTTCCTTTCCTGCCAAATACTCTATCTTGCAGTGGTAGCCACTTAACTTAAGTGCCCACTGTTGAATTTTTTTATTATTTGTCCACTCTGCCTGCAATAGGTACTGCAGAGGCTTGTGGTCTGTTTTATAGTGAAGACCGCGCCATTTAAATAGTAGTCCAGTTTTTGGAGAGCATACATGATAGCATATGCTTCCTCTCTCTATTACTAGCCACCTCTGTTGTGTCTCTGAGAGCTTATGGGAGAGGAAGTATATCGGTACTTCCTCTGGTATGCCTGGCACTGGTCCTTCCTTATCAGGACACGGCTGGGTAAATGCCCCTACACACTGCTCACTGGCATCCGTGTATAATATCATGGGCTTGCTGAGGTCTGGGTACGTCAGCAGTGGGACGGTTGTCAACTGTTCCTTTAGCGAATCAAATGCTCGTTGACAGTCCTCTGTCCACTGAACCTAGCGTATTTCTTCGTCAGGGCCACTAGCGGTATGGCAATTCTTGAAAATGCCGGGACGAAGCGCCGGTAGTAGCCTATAGCTCCTATAAAACCTCTTACCTGCCTCACTGTCTTAGGCTCTGCATTTCCCTTATGACCTTTACCTTATCCATGTCGGGTTTAATACCGTCTCCGTTTATGACGAAGCCTAAATACCTAGTTTCTTCCCTCAGAAACTGACACTTTGACAATTTCAATTTTAATCCGTGTTTCCTCAACCTTCCCAACACCTGTCTTAAATGAAAAAAGTGTTGTTCCACTGTCTCCGAAAATATCAAAGATATCGTCCAAATACGCCATGGCAAAGCTCTCGTATCCTCCTAACACTATTGACATTAGCTGTTGGAAGACTCGGGGCATTAGCTAAACCGAATGGCATCACTCTGAACTGAAACAGTCCCAGGTGACACGCGAATGCGGCCTTCTCCTTGTCAGCCCTCATCCAGGGCTACTTGCCAATACCTGGACCTCAAGTCCAACGTAGAGAAGTACTTTGCCTTCCCTAATAATGCCAAAATGTCGTCTATCAATGGCAATGGCACCGCCAACGGCTTCGATATAGAATTCAGCTTTCTAAAATCTACACAGAAACGGTGGCCGCCATCTTTCTTACCTACTATTACTATTGAGAAGCTCCAAGGAGAGATCGATCTTTCGATCATCCCAGCTTCCAACATTTCCTCTACTGCCTCTTCTACAAGGGGTCTTTTATGTATAGGTGTTCTGGTAGGGTTTCAATTTCACAGGGGTGGTCTCCGGTGTCGATTTTCATTTCGACTGTGTGGGTCTGACCCTAGCTCCTTGTCTGACTGGGGCCACCACATCTCGATTGTTCTTAACAGACCCCCTACTCTGGTTCTAAATTGATCCGGTGCTAATATATCCTCATCTAAGATTCCTCTGTTTGCTCTACTAGCTTCCTTCGTTCCTCCACGAATCTCACCTGATTCAGAGTTCGTAGGGGAAGCGCTCTCCTATCTTCTCCCCTCTCCTAACCTTTATAGTCTTTTGGGCCTGGTTCACCATCATTATGGGCACCAACTCGGCTGCCTCCACTACCGTTTCGCACAGGTTACCCTCGTTATCTTCTAGGCCCTTTCCTTCTACAGGGACCAACTGCAGAGGTCCTCTCCGTACCTTTTTTTCTGACATTAGCCTACCCTTTTCCCGACACTGCGGTCCTAGGAGGTAACTGTACATCTTCCTCCACCACTATGGTTATCTCTTCCTCTGGTGGGCATCCCAATGGCGTTCTCTCGCTGTTCACCACCAACACAGTAGGATTAAATTCGATCTGGGCCTTCTGGCTCCGGAGCCAATCTTCTCCCAAGATTGCCTCTGTACACAGGTCGGGGGTTACGTAAAAATTTTGGGTGCTTTTCACCTCCCAATCCTCACCGGGAGCCTCACCATCCCTTTTATCTCCAGGGGGGTCGATCTGCTTACGTGATCTCTATGTCCGCTTCCCGTAACCTTCTCTTCCATTTCACCCGCCTGTATGTTTCCTCTCATCAATGACACAGATGCTCCTGTGTCCACCAAAGCCCTCATCTCTCTACCACCTATCTCTGCTCTACAGGATAGTTCTTTCTCTTGCGTTAGCGAAGAGAACACTTGAGCTTTCTTCTTCCTGGGTCCCCCACCTTTGGGTTAACCCAGCCATAGGCGCCGGTAGTAATAAATCACCTTCATTTTTTCATGAGGTGGAGTTCTGCGCCCCTGCACCTGGGCGACCCCGGCCGGACCTCTCCTGGTCTCCCATGGCCGTTTTAAAAATACAGTTTCTTTTCAGGTGTCCTGGCCTCCTGCAAAACCAGCACCTTCTTGTTGGACAGCTTGCCGCAAAGTGGCCCGCCTGACCACATGTCCAACATTTTGCTCTTTCCCTTTTTAACTGGGTTGGCCTTGCATCTATTCTCGGGGGAACCGTCCTCTATTCAAGCGGTTCACCCGTTCACTGGTCCAAGCTTTTATTTCTCTTCTTTTAAATGGGCCACCCTCCCTCTTAATTCTGGGGGTGGCCCTTCATTTTTCCTGGGCCGGTCTCTTGGGCTCAGCCTTCTTTGTTAATATCGGTGGGGCACCTTCCTCAGCCCGCACCACTTGGCTAGGTGTCCTTTCTTACCACACCTGGTGCATCTGTCCTGATTGAAGTCTGGGGGGCAACCCCACTTCGTCGGACATTCCGCCGCCCTGTGGTCCTCGTACCCACAGGTCCAGCAGACCAGCCCGTATCGACCCGGCGTGGGCTTATAAAAGCCATGCCTGGTCGACCATGCCCTTCTATTGGGGTCTTCCTCCCATAATTCTGCCTGATCCACCTCTTCCTTAACCCTCTGATTCCACGCGGGGATCTTCAGCATACCCCCTCTTTCCAGCCTCCTGACTTGGTATTTGCTTCTTCCCACACCTCTTCACTTTATCCCACACGCCCTGGCTCTCCCTGGCCAGCTCTATCGCTGCCGACAGTCTGAGCGGTCCTTCCTTCAGTACGTCGTGACGAACACGCTCGTCGCTCAGCGCCTCTACATACAGGTCCGCCAGTTGGGCCTGCATAACCGCATTATCCTGACCACTTCGGGGAATGCCAACGACGATAGCTTCCCCGCTCGGGCCCCTAATTCTCCGGGGTTTCATCCCGAAGCTGTGTCAGTTTTAAAGGGCCCTCATGGCCTCTATGGCCGTACCTTCGTCGGCGAATTCTTTGGTTAGCAGTCTTTTATCTCTTCCCATAACAAGTGGGGTTGATTTTCCAGAGCCCCCCTCACGAACTCAGACGCTTTTTCCCTTTGTGGCATCGTATGCCAAATACAGGGTTTCTTGGTCCGAAAGCTCGTAGATGATTCGGCTCTTCTCAAGGATTGCCAGCCAGTTTTAAATTCCTTCCCGCTGCCATCAAATACTGGGACCCTCGGTCCACCTAACAGCTTCCTTAAATCCACTGACAACCCCCGCCTTACTTCCTCTTCACCCCCCACTGCTCTATCCGAATCATAGTCTGACATGTCTACAGAGAAAGACAATCTATGCAGCAACAATCGAGGTTGGGAAATAAAATAAGGTGTCCTACCTTGCAGACGATTCTGTTCTCTTTTTCCTTTGGTCCCGGGTCGCTCTGAGTTCTGTTTGAATCTTCAGCAACGGCGGTCGATCGTGGTCTTCTCAGGGTTGAAATCCCTCGGTCACCGCACCATATGTGACGTGGTTGTCTCAGGGTTGATCCTGGTCACGGCACCATATGTGACGGGTCTCTCCTGGCCCAGGGTCGAATCCTTTGGTTACGGCGCCAACTGTGACGTCGCTCCTCCTGGTCGCTCCTCCTGGTTCCAAGCGGGCCGCTCCAACCCTTTGGTTAGATGATCACCAGCCTCGCCTTTCCCAACTCGCTTCCAATACCTGGTTACTGAAGCAACTGTACTGATCTCCGGTCTGTCTACCCACGTTGTGTTTAGATCTTAGACAGACGGGACCAGCAGGGATTGGGGCCGATACAAGTTGAGTCCGACGGGGTGGCAAAACACAAGTAAAAAGAAAAAAAACTCACGAGACAAAAAATTACTGATAAAAAAAAGGGTGACAACCTTTTATATCTAATGTCCGTTACACATAAAGAAAAAATTGTTCTTATTTCCCGACCCGCTGTGTGGACTATGGCACCAAGCTTCTATCATACAACTTAAAGATTTCGAATTGCCTCTTTAGGATTATGTATGTCGGGTGTGGTCTAGTTCGACACTGGGGCTAATTTCTATCAATCATTCGCAATTGATTCTTCTCTTCGACTTGAGTTGTATTTCTTCACTTCGATCTGGTTTGGTCGAATTCTGATCTCGGGCTTGGCTTGATTTCAACTTCTTCTTCTTCCGTCCAGCAACTCTTTTCTGTCGACTGAGGTGGAACTGATTTGCTTGTTTGGTCTGCAACTTTACTTCTTGTCTGGCCTGCAACTCTTCGGCCTGTCTTTGACTCGGCTGCAACTTCTCTGCGGCTTTCGAGTAGTCTTCTTCTTCGTCGACTTAGATGGAACTTCTCTTGTCTTCGACTTGGGCTGGAAGGATTTCTTGTCTTCGACTTGGGTGGAAGGATTTCTTGTCTTCGACTTGGGTGGAAGGATTTCTTGCCGCAACTCAGCCGCAACTCTCTGTCATCCGAGGTGATCTCTTCTCGCTGCCGTCCGGGGCTGAACTGATTTTTTGTCGATTGGGGCCCTGCTTTTATTGACGCCGCAGCAAACCGGGGTGGGTCTGTCGGCGTCAGGGCTCTCTCGATAATTTCAAAAGTCGCATTACTTCTGATTTCCCATTATCGCTATTATTTTCACCCCTACTTCCTCATAGTGCCTTTGGTGGGAGGCGCATATCCATCTCTCCCGGTCCCTCGTATGTCAGGTGACCGCTTTCGACCAATGGTTCCTGATCGAGCATTTCTTTCTTTTCTTTTCCGCAGCCAGGTGACCGTTTTCGGCTAATGAGATTCTGGTTGGGCGTTCTCCTGTCTCCAATCGGGGCGGGGCTTATATCGTTCTTGTTCTAAAAAAAACAAAATCTAATTTGGCCTTTTTTTCGCACGTACGAAAAAATGATAATCTTGGCTTTTTCTCACATGGGTTCTGTCAAAACAGCCTGCCGCTAATTAGATGTGACTTCAGGAAAGAATATTGGCGCTATCTGTGAGCCGAGACATTCGCCTTCTTCACCTCTTTGTTTTTTTTCGGTCAGACCTGATAGTCAAAAATCTTAATTATCTACATTGAAAATGTCTCCACTTTATTATCGCGGGTTTCCAATTCTTAACAGGTCAGAATCTGTATACAGTTCCACCGGTCACCACCTCAACCCAAAAGACACTTTTTCTCCGATTAAAAAATTTCGTTTCTATTGTTCTAAAAAAAATTTCCCTTTCTCCAAATTGATAATGAGTCTTTCTACGCAAAAGTAGGCCAGATGCTTTGACCGACATTCTTATCAATCGCCAATACACTGTCATCAAGCCTGGTCCTTTCTCTCTCTAAATGACTTTTCATTTCAAATAACAATTCCTTATTGTCTTTTTAAAATTGGGCCAACATGTTGGCCAAGATATCTTTCTGACACCTGTTTCCGCTTATGACCGGGTCATGCATCATCCACCTCTCTTTCCTTTTTTTTTTCTTCTCTTCCTCTTTTCTTTCCTTCTTCTTCCTTAGGATCGTCTAAGTACAACTTAGTGAATTATTTTGAACTCAATTATTCTTCGTCTAAAAAAAAAAATTAACAACCTGTTTAATAAACCGAGTAAAAAAAATTAAATCATATTTCTATGAATATTTTAATAATGCAATGCCACAGATATATATATATATATATATATATATATATATATATATATATATATATTTAATTAATTCATTGAGTCTGATAGAAACCTCAATAGGAATAGAGGAAGCACTGGACGGCCGTTTAGTCCTATAATTGGGACTCATCAGCAGTGCGCATCCACCACCAAGTATCGAAACCCTGACAGTTGGGTTGTCAAGCGAACACCATACCAACTGTACCAAAATGGGCCTCGGTAACGAAGAGATTCCAAATCACACACACACACATATATATATATATGTATATATATATATATTTATATATATATATATATGTATATATATATATATGCATGTTTCGTTAAAAACGACAGACAAGGTACTACAGTTGAGCTTTTTATTTAATTTTTCTTGTGTTCTGAAAAGAGCTTTCTTTTCTGGACAAAGAGTGTGTAAGAACTGTCCCGAATGTTCTGTTTTTCCGAGCGCTTTCGGCTATACTTTTAGCCATTATCAAGGATGGTTCAATGATTGATATTCATTATCAAGTAGAGTGTGTGTTCTATGTATGTTCAGTGTGTGGTAGTGATGTTTTAGTTTCCGAATACAGTTAGCACATTGTGGCTTTGTTCATAATTGATATTGTTAAGAGTTGGCTTTTTCTTTTTATTATTAGAGCTTCCATTATTTTTTAGTCTTTTTTGCAAGTGGATGCAGTTAATATATTAGTGTTTTCTACTAGTATGTTCCTAATAGTGTCGGGTAAATCTGAGTGTGTGTTTAAATGTGTTCTGATGGAACTGTGATCAGATAGGTGTAATGTAAGACGTCTGGATAAACATGTGGTTGTGTAGCCGATGTAATTATTTATGAGTCCGGTTTGGTGAGGAACGCAGTTCCTTAAAGGGCATTTGAACTCATAGATAATATTCGCTCTTTTGTAATTTTGACTTCGTTGGTGTGTTGTTATTTTTTGAGGATAAGGTTGGCCGTCTTAAATTTTTTATAATAGATAATAAGTTTGATTTTTTATCCGGGTCAATAGGAGTAGTATATTTCTTTTAATATGTCTTGAGCAGATTCATCTTGCTTGTAATTAATATGCATTTGGTTTTTGTAATAAATGTGTATGTGATTTTTAGTTGTGGGTTCCTTCTATCATTATTACTTGCTTTGGGGAGGAATATTCTAATTTGTTGGTCTATAAGGTAGTTAGGAAACCATTGTTAATTAGTGTTTGTTTAACGTTGTTAAGTTCTTTGAGAAAGAGTAGTCGAGAGGATGAGTTCTGGTGGGCTCTATTTAAAAGTTTTTTTATTACAGCTATTTTGTACCTAAGTGGACATTCGCTTTTGAAATTAAGGTGGCACGAGTTTTTGCTGGTGGGTTTTTGTATAATGATGTAATGAAAGTGTTATTGTTATGTTCAACGAGGATATCTAAGAATGGTAGTTTGTTTTTTTGGCTAAGTTCATATGTAAAATTAAGGACGGAGTTTTTCTCAAATGTGGTCTTAAGTGTCTCTATTTCTTTAATGTTATCAGCTAAAATGAATATATCATCTACGTAGCGAACATAGATTTTCGGTTTGTGGACCTGTGTAAATATGGTATTTAAAAAAAAAAAAAAAAAAAAAACTACCATTCTTAGATATCCTCGTTGAACATAACAATAACACTTTCATCACATCATTATACAAAAAACCCACCAGCAAAAACTCGTGCCACCTTAATTTCAAAAGAGAATGTCCACTTAGGTACAAAATAGCTGTAATTAAAAACTTTTTAAATAGAGCCCACTCACCAGAACTCATCCTCTCGACTAAATTTTCTCAAAGAACTTAAAAACGTTAAACAAACACTAATTAACAACGGTTTCCCTAACTACCTTTATAGACCAACAAATTAGAATATTCCTCCCCAAAGCAAGTAATAATGATAGCGAACACACAACTAAAAATCACATACACATTTATTACAAAAACCAAATGCATATTAATTACAAGCAAGATGAATCTGCTCTAAGACATATTATAAAGAAATATACTACTCCTATTGACCCGGATAAAAAATCAAACTTATTATCTATTATAAAAAATTTAAGACGGCCAACCTTATCCTCAAAAAATAACAACACACCAACGAAGTCAAAATTACAAAGAGCGAATATTATCTATGAGTTCAATGCCCTTTAAGGAACTGCGTTCCTCACCAAACCGGACTCATAAATAATTACATCGGCTACACAACCACATGTTTATCCAGACGCCTTACATTACACCTATCTGATCACAGTTCCATCAGAACACATTTAAACACACACTCAGATTTACCTGACACTATTAGGAACATACTAGTAGAAAACACTAATATATTAACTGCATCCACTTGCAAAAAAAAAGACTAAAAATAATGGAAGCTTTAATAATAAAAAGAAAAGCCAACTCTTAACAATATCAATTATGAACAAAGCCACAACGTGCTAACTGTATTCGGAAACCAAAACATCACTACCACACACTGAACATACATAGAACACACACTCTACTTGATAATGAATATCCATCATTGAACCATCCTTGATAATGGCTAAAAGTATAGCCGAAAGCGCTCGGAAAAACAGAACATTCGGACAGTTCTTACACACTCTTTGTCCAGAAAAGAAAAAGCTCTTGTCAGAACACAAGAAAAATTAAATAAAAAGCTCAACTGTAGTATCTTGTCTGTCGTTTTTAACGAAACATGCATAAAGGAAGGATTGCTGCCTAATTATACAAATATATATATATGTATATATATATATATATATATATATATATATATATATATATATATATATATATAATAAAACAAGCAAAGTTCAAACTCCATTGGTACGTAAAGATATATATAGACAGTTCTCTAATAATTATTATACGATTTGTCGCACTCGAAATTTAACTTTAGATCTAACATGCTTAAGGTTAATTTTGTGGCGTGGCTACTAAGCCTCGAACTCTTTACAATTGTTTTATTATTTCTCAAATACCCTGGCTTACACGGATTGGCTGCTAGCTATTCGAATCCCTGTCTACAATCACGATAATGATAATTTAGCAACATTCTTGCAATTCTATAAATAGCGTAATATCTAGAAAAACTTTTCAGAATAAATTTGTTTTTACAATTTTCTTCTAAAAAGTTTCTAAGGAAGAAAAGGTCACTTTGCATATACATCATTGAATAGCATAAAACAAATTCATTGTATATAAATCCGTTTAGAAATGATGTACTGCTGCAAATTGTTTCCAAATTTAAACACTCGTTTACAACTGCTCTCAATTATCCAACGTAAAGCATCAAATCGCAAAAAGGCACAAAACTATTTAAAATTTAAGCAATAGGATAAAATTACTCTTTATGTTTGCTGATGTCCAAGTACAATGTGTTCCATCTTGGCAGGGAGTTTTTCTCTAGTCCTTTATATTCAGCCAATATTACGCCTTGAAATAAAAATTTATTTCTATCTACACATAATGCTTTGAAGGAACAAAATTCAATTTCCCTTTCTTCATAAAGAAAACTTTGCTTTAAAGAGAGAAACGGGGCTGAAGATAATGAAATTTTAAAAATAAATATGCTGTCCAGTTGTAAAACGGATTTTTTTTTAAATTTAATACAATGCATAATAACAAAGTAATAAAAGATTTGAGATGAATATTCAAATATCACAAAAATCTTTTGACTTTGTACTCGACTCAGCAAATCTAAAGAAAAGACCCTTATTCATAATTGATATCATAAAAAATTGGTGTATTGTAATCAGAAATAGAACGAAAATCTTCCTTATTATTGTATTGAGACTCAAGAAAAATATTTGGATTTTTAAAATTAAACATATTCAAAATTCGCTTTATATATTTTGGAACATTCTCTGCAATTTTTCATCTTATGCGACGATTTTCTACATCGATATATGAGAAAATATTTGGGACAGTTTTTCTGAGCTTAAATTGTACAATAAATTACAGAAATATTTTTTCTTTTTTCATTGGAGAAAAGTATTCAGTAGTTTTGTAAATGTGGTAAGTTTTATTTTAAAACCTTTTTAAAACATTTTAAAATATAGTTTGTTTTAAGGTAAACCTGACTTATCTCAAATGTTTCAAACATAATCATCTACCTTTCTCTCTCTCTCCCTCCCTCCCTCTCTCTCCTACACTATCTTTTTATCTTTATCTCGGTAATTTTCTATCTCTTGCACTCTCTTTCTTTATACAGACTTGCTCTATCCCCCCCTGCTCCTTTAGAAACTACTACTACTGTTTCAATTGAAGTTGAATCAAAGGAAAGGAATCGAAGTTTCTAAAGGACATGAATCGTTCGCAATATATACAGTTTATGATAGAGTGCCGCACTGTAAATTGATGCTATGCCCAATTATCAGCTTTATTTAGAAATGTGGGCATTCATTGTGTACACTCTTTAGGCTGCCCGTAGCAAGGTTACCTGAATTATTTTAGTTCAAACGACGTAAGACAATGGGTGGTAGAAGGGTGGATTATTTCATTTCAGATGCTATGGTGACAATTGATATTCCTCGTTCAACGGCATTACGTGTGTACGGATAATATTTGATGGCAAGCATAAGCATTGACCAACAAAAATGCAGGGATTGACGACAGACCCTTTATCATCAAAAGGAGAAGCATCTGACGTTAATTGGTTGTGGAAACAGACAAAGGAATTTAGCTTAGATCATATCCACATTCAATGCAAACTCATATCCAGCATGTTAGATTTAAGAGCCTTTAGCTTTCACGGCATAAGGAGCAAAAGACACAACGGGGTGTCTCGGTTCACGCGATGATCCCGGACGCAGTACCTTACCTAGACTTCTGACACGCTAATTGGATGTTAGTGGATTAGCACCGTGTGGCGGGTGACGCTGAGTCATGATACACTTGGGATGTGGAAAGCATTATAGCTGTTGGTCGTGGCGTTTATTTTTTCTGAGGTATTTTTTTTAACCTATTAATGTCACCAAGTGTATTAATTTCCATCATGTCTCAACATTTAAAATGATTTTCCCATCATCACTTTTCAGGAGCACTGATTATTGCATATTGCCAAAATTTCCGGCCATCAATATTATGATACCTTTTTATTAGGGGTGTAGAATATCGTTATTACTCATTGCGAAATTTTATTAGAAACAATGTCGTGAGAATGACTGATTTATTGATGTGTTTTTTTTTTATGTTTTATCACCCATAGCGGCTTATTTAAGTTAGAAATTCATTGTGGATTTTATTTAAACGAACATGTATTGAAAATGTGCTAATTTAGGAATCTTCCACGGTATATTTGCGTCCATATTATAAAATATGTTTCCTTCTTCCTTTTTTGCAGGAGGTGCAATGGATAACGTTCATTTTCGTTACATACTATTACGAGAATACGGCCTTTTAAAAGGTATGGATTTATCGTTTCTCCCCAACTGTGGGTTAAATAGTCCGAATTGTATCTGGAAAAATCATTATTACTCTCTAAAACTTTTTAATGTTATATTCACACGCCAAAAAGTAATATTCTTAAAAATATTACTATCGTTCATAATCAATACAGAGGCTCATTAGTTCGATATCAGGAATTGGAACTATGTAAGACAAAAACACTGAGTAAATTGTTTTGTAAAATATCACTTATTTCTTAACATTTAATTTCAAGATGTTTCACTTATATGTGAATCATTTTGTAGTCTCCTGTAAATTCCTGCTTTAGGGTTGGGTTGTTATTTTGTTTTTTCATGTTGAGTGTACCTCTTACTGTGATGTAATAAATATGCATATACCTGGGTTCCCCCTCACAGTAATATTATTGGCTGGTGTCAGCCATAAATACAGACCGATGTGGAGGTATCAGAGGACGCCTATTGCCTACCACTACGACGAGGACCAGTCCATTACGGTTACCTGCTAGATTGTCCTACTCGCTTACAGTAGTCCAAAACCACTTTGCTACTTCGAACATATATATCCCTTTCCGGGACATATCATACTATTTTTGAAGTGGTGGTGATAAAATTTTATAAAACTGTAGACACAGTCATTTCGGATTTAGTATTAGTAGCTGGCTTTTCTGCTTTGTTTTAAGAAAGCAATTTTGTTATCTTATTCTTTTGTTTTAAGCTTTTTGTCAACTTTTCTCTTCCTGTTATATAGAAACTAACTATATTGGGGAACTTAAAAGTACTTTTCCCTTTATCATGTAAATAATGTTGGCTACAAATTATAAATGCTCTTCAAAAGAATCGTATAATTATTACTGATTTTCTTTTTTGTTGTACTATGATTAGAAGCCTTTGTGAGTCGACTTTCTTTAGAGTTTCACTTTTATGTCGTTATCAGTGTTTTTTAAGATGATACTCGAAAACGGTGAAAAACAATAATTAGCGTTAACTATCACTTTATGTTATAGATTGGTGCTAGAGTATCACAAAGTAAAGGAGAAAAGATCAGAAACCACAGCACCTAAAAAGTTTAAACAGCAGCAACAACTAAAACGGATAGCACATGAAAAGCAAAGAGAATTTAATTACATAATGAAGTGGTTCAGGTACCATACAAATTCGAATAAAAAATAGGACGGAAATTCACATCAGTATCGGAAAGAATGATAAGAGATATTATCATTGAGATTTAATAGAAGTGTTTTATGAATTTCAAACAATAGTAACACCGGCTGTTTTGTCACTGAAGAACGAATGTTTCCTTGTAAGGCGACAAAAAACGAGTATCCTTACCATTAATATTGAATATTTTTATGTGTCTTGTACGCTGCGAAGTCTTGAACCATTTTTGTTATATGGACAACAGAACATTTGTATTTTTTCCGATAGTCCCTTCACATAGGGTAGACAGACCGGGACTGTTTTCTGGGTGTTATCATGATCTTGCATCCTTCTGTTCCAGTGTATCGGAGCTGTTTTCATACACCCAGGGTAGTTGTTATTTTTAGCGTTCTGATTACACTGACCGTCTCTTGTTCATAGGCATCTGGGTACCTAATTATGACTTTTACTCAATGTTGTAAGCAGCGAACCACAATGAATCTCCTATGCACAACGAATCTCCTATATAGGATAGGTATACATTGTGAATATGGCAAAGAATATGAGGACAACAGCTCATACAATATAAATAGTGCAAATAATTACATAACCCCATCTAAAGAATATAGACACACAAACACACACGAACACACGCAAACACCCACGCATACACACACACACATATATATGTACAGAGAGAGAGAGAGAGGGGGGGAGAGACGCACACACAATCAATTTCGGGATTCTCTATAGGAATTTAATACAAAGTATATACATTGCCAATATTAATAGGTAAGACTAATATTTAATATTTAAATTTAAGTTTATCATCTATCTCTCTCTCTCTCTCTCTCTCTCTCTCTCTCTATATATATATATATATATATATATATATATATATATATATATATATATATATAGACAGATAGTGAAATCTTCCGACGTGTTCAACATATGAGGGTCAAGCAGCTCTATTACTGGAAGCCGACAGTCCAGACACCATGATTTTATTATAGTGGGGAATGTTTTGTTTAGAACCAACCAGACTTTTTGAAGGGTCGAATATAGAGACCTGGTGTACTAGGTGCCACAATGTCTCCAAACGACCCTCCGCAGATTTTGATTTCAGAGTTGTCCTTCTCCTAGACCCGTTGCCATCGAAGCCTATAGAACTCAGTCCGTCCTGCTATTTGCCCATAGCTTGGGGGAGAAGAGTATGATTAATTTCTTATTCTATATATATTTCAAGCATTCGGGCCGTGTCTGCTTATTTAAATAAACAAATTAAGTAAATAATAATCGTAACAAAAATTACAAAAGATGTATGGACATAGAAAGACAGACAAGTAATAATAATAATAATAATAATAAAAATAATAATAAACTAATCAATACTAAATAATGAGTAAAAGTTTAACAAATGACACCATTCGAATAAACTATTATTTTTACTCAATAGCTTCAAGAATAAATTGACTGATAAACCGCCCACTGTCTAACCATCACGGTAATAGAGTTGGCCTTAATGTACATAATTCACCACTGAGCAGTATATGTAAATAGTAGGGCCAAAGTAAAGCACACATGGCCTGCAGATTGCTTTGAATCATGAGTCAAATTGTCGCTGCTTAGTGTTGACTTCAGTATCTAATTCTACATTTCCATATTGACTATCTCTGATATTGGGCGCATTTATCCCAAAAATATAGCATATCTTAAAACTACATATATATATATATATATATATATATATATATATATATATATATATATATATATATATATTATGAAATGGACAAAGTCCGAGAATTATTTTAAGATATTTTTATGTTTATACATTCTCTTTACAGATACAAATATTTAATTAAAATTTACCGGCCGGAATGTCGAGGAAATGGTGTCGGAGGACGTATATTTTCTATGATAAAAATGTCTAAATATATATATATATATATATATATATATATATATATATATATATATATATATATATATATACCTGGATATTATATCACGCCTCTGAAGGAAATGTTGTTAAGACAAAATCAACAATCTTGTAATTATTGAACGAATATTCACGAGAAATTCTGTAATTTATGTCTTGCATAAATATATAGTCAGAAATGTCGCACGATAATTAACATTTGATCGGTATCCACAAATCCTTCTTGTTGCACTGTCAATAGAAATATGTACCTTGGTGCGGGTCACAGTGCAGCTGATAGTTGTAGAAGATGCTTCTTATAAAATAAATTATTATGGGAAATCTGTGCAACATTTTGTGTTTTAAGGTTTTTCTTGTCAGCTATATGTCGATTTTTAAATACAATCACCGTGTCATTTATAGTTTCTTGTTCATGACACTTATTTCTTAAGAAAACATTTGTATCCTTCCTTTTTTACATCATTCTAACTGAAGTTGCTTCTATTTGATCTGTTGTCCTTTGACTGACTAATTGCTTCATAAAAGTCACTGGTAAAACACAAGGGGAGATAATCCATAAATATCTCTCCCATCTACCAACCCATGGGAAATCAGCCAGGAGTTACCTTCCCTAGTTCGTTTCAACTTCCACAACGCTGAATTATAAGCTTTCGCATTTTTCTACACTTCTATCTCGCTTTAGTGAAAGAGAAACGGAGATGAAGGTCATTTCTGTTTGCATGTGTGTCGGTCGGTCGATTGGTTACCATCCTATCTCCAAGCTGACAAAGTTTGACATCGACGTAAGATGTGCAAGGGCCGGGGCACAAATATATAGAAAAAAGAAGATGGTTGGGTTAGGCTGGTCAGGGGCGAACCCCGAGGAGTTTGCTTCGTTGCGTTCTCCATGGGAAAAGAGGGGGATCTGATTCAGACTATTACACGCGTCAATGGTCACCTGATTGAATGTGTTCCTCGTTTTACGTCAGTGTAGGCATCGCGGGCGAAACACCCTCTTCCTTCAAATCTAAATGCCCGCAATAAAGAGGGCAGTGGGAAAAAGCGAAGAAAAGCGGCATAACTGTGCTGTTCTTGGTTGAGTCCTGCCTGGGGAGAATCACTTCCTTGCAATCGTTAATGATTTATGATCGGAATTGTAATTTGTTCGTTTTCCAAGGCAAATGTGATAAACGTATGAAAGGAGTCATGTGTTATGGGTTAAAGATGTGAGGAATGAGGCGGCGGCAGAGACGGAGGACAAAAGAGAGAGAGAGAGAGAGGGGGGATCACACAATATGAAATTAGCCTAGCTCTTTCTATAAAAATAAAAGTAATTCACTCCTCGCTTACATTATCACCCTTTTTTGTTTTCCAATATGAAATCACAGTCGAAAAGATGCTTTAATATTGTGCATGTCTTCCGATTACAAGGAACGGTACGAAAAAGTCAGCTATTGACTTTAATTTATTCACGAAAGGAATTAAATATTTAATATGTGATAAGTTTGTTGCTGAATTTATTGCAATTTACAAAAGTTGTTTTGAAATTACTGGGAAATAAGGCGAAAAATATAAAGGAATATTAAAAAAATGGAATGAGTTTAAAAGGAATAATAATAATAATAATAATAATAATAATAATAACAACAACAACCACTTAAAATCTAAAACTGTTTTTGTTGTAGTTGGACTTATGGGTCTGATAAAGAAAGGAGCTCAAAATGGAATTAAAAAATCGCTTGTGTATCATCTCTAGAGGAAATCTATAATTTAATTGGTCATGACCCAGCATGGGTTTATGAAAAGATACAGGTAAAATTTTATAATAACATTTTTACTTGCATTATTTACATTCATCGGACAGTTATCTTCATCATCATTGACATATTCACAACGTTTCGGCCGTTGTACGCTCAGGCCTTCTTCAGGAGATTGGAATTTCGAACCAAACCCTTTATTTCGTTCACCCAGTGGATAAAGACGCTAGTTAGGTCCAGTGATAAGACCCAATTTGTTTTGAAAGCAACTGGAAAATGCTTCATTTAGCTTCTGAGGAGGTCATTGAAATCCAAAATTCAAAAAAATTAAGGCATATCTGCAAAAAATTTCAAGAGATCCAGTAATAAAATAACACAAATATTCAATCTTTAGAATTTCGAGTATTATTAAATTAAGATTTTCTCAAATTCAATAATTGCAAAACATATATCTAAAATTATTTGCGAAAATTATTCTTTATATAATTAGTCGTAAATATACAGTTTGACAAAAAAGTAAAACAAAATCTTGCTTTAATAAAAATGTAATTATTCGTTTAAAAACGAAAGAGAACGATAAGAGATTAAACGTAATAGCCAAATAACTAATTTACCGTCCAAAGGAATTTTTCAAAAGAAAAAAATCACACATACATATCTATCTATCTATCTATCTATCTATCTATCTATAGGCGACACGGAGTTTCAGATTCTGACAAAAAGATTTTATTAATTGTAGAAAATCTGTTTTTGTTTTTAAAAGCTTTATATATATATATATATATATATATATATATATATATATATATATATATATATATATATATATATATATATATATATATATATATATATATATGCATTCAAATTTAAATTATAAAGCTGACAATTTGGCGATTCTCCACAGTAATTTAATACAAATCATATAGATTGCTATTATTAATAGGTAAGATTAAAATTTTATATTTAAAGTTATGTTAATCATATCTATCTATCTATCTATCTATCTATCTATATACATTTATGTTAATCATATCTATCTATTTATCTATCTATCTATCTATCTATCTATCTATCTACCTATCTATCTACGTTTATGTTAATCATATCTATCTATCTATCTATCTATCTATCTATCTATCTATATACATTTATGTTAATCATATCTATCTATCTATCTATCTATCTATCTATCTATCTATCTACGTTTATGTTAATCATACCTATCTATCTATCTATCTATCTATCTATCTATCTATCTATCTATCTATCTATCTATCTATCTATATTGTGGGCTCTCCAATTTCGCGATTCTCTACTGTAATTTAATACAAATCATATAGATTGCTATTAATAATAAGTAAGATTAATATTTCATATTTAAATTTATGTTAATCATCTATCTATCTATATACATTTATGTTAACCATATCTACCTATCTATGTATCTATATACATTTATGTTAATCATATCTATCTATCTATCTATCTATCTATCTATCTATCTATCTATCTATATTGTGGGCTCTCCAGTCGTATTTAACGTATGAGGGTCAAGCAGCTCAGTTCCTAAGAACTGACAGCCGAGACACCAGGTCCTATGACTTGATTACAGTGGTGAATGCTTTTTGCAGAACAAACCACACTTTTTGAAGGGCCGAATATAGAGACCTTGTGCACTACGTACCACAAAGTCGCCGAAGGAACCTCCGCAGATTTTGAATTCAGAGTTGTCCTTCTTTTAGATCAGATGCCATCCAAGAATTACCAAAGTAGTAATTTTCCATCCAAAAGAGTTTTTCAACAGAAAAAAATAAATTTAAAGTATGAAAAATAACTTTGAAGAAAGAAACATTTAACACTATCGCAGATTTTAAATATTTTCTCTTAAAGAATCACACGATAAAATTTCTGCTTTTCAAGAAGTAGTTCTTCGATTGGCATTCTTCATATTCAGTAGCAGTGAAGAGAAATGAGAAGGAGAATTATTGGCATTTTTTCTTTCTCATTCTCTGAACCGACCATCCAGCAAACCGCATTTGAATGTAGATTGTTATTTTATACCCCCTTTTCATTAACTGGTAATTCACTCGCGTTGTTGTGATGAACGAGGAAATTCAGTAAAGCAAGTAAAGAATACAAAGAATAGAGACAGTCCTATAAAAGTTGGCCCGGAAGCGAAAGTGGCGCCTGGAGTTATAAAAGATGAAAACATAAATATGATGCCTGGGCGACGGATAGTATATCAACACGCAAATATCGGGACGAATACAAAGAGAAACATCCAGGATATTACAAGAGGCAAGAATCATGAAAGAGAAACTATTGAACTAGCTATCTCTCTCTCTCTCTCTCTCTCTCTCTCTCTCTCTCTCACACACACACACACACATATATATATATATATATATATATTGGGATGTTATGTAGTCTTATATACTCTCTAGCAAGAAACTTATATCACAAGAGAAAAACAGAGAAAAATTGACAGCGTACTACATATAGGTATATTTCCTGTTTTTCGACCAACGACAAAAATTGACGAGTATTTGATCGTACACACGACATTTTCATCAATTCATGGACATTTATGTTCAGTGAATGAAATAGTTAAGTCTTTGTGTTTGGGGTCATTCTTAATATTCCAAACAGGACTAGTAACAGCAACATACTAGCCGATATTCAAGAGTGAAAAACCGACATCGCTTAAAATAAAATGGGTGAAAATACTTTTCCCAACCCAGCGTATTATCTAATTTTATATAATCTGAACCTAACAAGGAAGTTATGCAGATATATTTCTAAGAATTAATCGATTATATTTAAACCAATATTTTATTTTACTTCAAATATCATTAGAGTGGCTATTCATATGCAATAAAAGCTCTACATTTTTATTTTAAACAAAGTATTACGTGTATTGTTTATTCGGGAAATCTTTTAATTCGTTTATTTCGGCAGGAATCGAACCTGTATCCTCCTTTGTAGCGATACGTCACTGTTTTATGCAGTGTGACTTACTGCTCGACAACGAAGTCAATCACACTTTATCTAGGCCTTACTTACTGTTTTTAAAATGTTTATTTTCTCGAATGCCTATATAGAGCTTATTTTCTTATGCGAAACGTAAACAAAGCAATTTCTAAAGAATCAATGGATTATAATTAATCTGACATATTCATTACATTAAAGGGTATTATAGAGGCTACTCTATTTGAAATAGGAGTCTCATTTAATTTTTACTTTAAATAGTATTCAATACAATTGTCGTCGTTACTATTCGACAAATCTTAAAGAAAAACGTATACATAAAAAATTCCCAATCCATCTTCCAATTTATGAAGGTTGAAAATTGTCCTGACAATGAATGTTATATACGTTAAGACAACTGTCAATAAATTATTGTTGACTCTTTCTATTTCATTTTTTGGCAGCGGATTCATTGATTTAGCTCCGTATGTAGATATGTATATATGCATATTTGTATGCATGTAAGAGGGTAAGCGCGCGTCGATCAAAGATGGGAAGCCCCTTATATATATATATATATATATATATATATATATATATATATATAGAGAGAGAGAGAGAGAGAGATAGAGAGAGATAGATAGATAGATAGATAGATAGATATGTGAAAAATATGGTTTTAAAGAGGTGGTATATTTATGGGATAGAGTGCTCAATATCAGAGATAGTATGTATGTAAATATAAATATAAAAATGAACATTGAAGTCAACACTCAGAGGCGACAGGCTGTTTCATGCTAGGCGTAATCGTCAGGCTGCGAATGTTTGTTTTTTCGTCGACTATTTATATATAGATGGGTAAGTGGTCCATTGTGGCTAATCTATTCTGGCGGTTATTTTTGCAGAAGTGACTTGTTTATTTATTTATTTATTCATTAGGTTAATTTATTTGTTTTTCAGTTTCATTTTGCATTATTTTTTCATTTCAGTTTTTGATGTTTTACTAATTAGTAAAAAATTGGTGGGGGATTTGATTAGGTCGCTTATTTAATAGCTTGGTCGGAGAAGGTAATCGATGTGGGCCCAAAGTTGGGACCACGAAAGGAAAACACGGAACACGGATTAGAGGTCAGAAAGATATATCAAACAAAAAAGTTTCAAAGATAGTGTAATTTTAAGCGGAGCTTACTATGTGCTCGTGTCCAATATTGGTAGTCATACGCGGCTGATACTACGGTATTAGCAGACTTTCTCTCCTCCTCATTTTCTTCTTCTCTCTAGAGTGTTATGTCGCATACTTTATATAGTTCTGGAAGAGTCCATGTTGTAGGTATGTTACGGTCTCACAATAGTAATTAAGGCTATTTATTCGTTCAATGTTTAGATTGCTTAATGCAGTCTAGTCTGTTATTTTGGCAAGGGGCAGGTTTTAATTTATTTATTTGGATTTATTATATTTAATTGTTTTTGCTTATTTAGGCTTATTAGTTCTAACGGTTATTTTAGCGGGGACGATTTATTAATTAGTTAATTTTTTTATCTATTTGACTTACTTTTTATTTGTTTTTATTTATTTACTTAATTTCTATTTTGTATATTTTTTAATTCTTTTTGGTTTTCGATCTTTGATATTTTTGGTTGGATTTGTATTTTGTTTTTAATTTCCCGTGTATATTTGGAAAGCATTTTGCAGTTCGCGTCTTTAGTATTTGTGAATGAGGTTTTGTGTGCATAGTTTCTTTGTTTCCAGGGGCCATCAGTTACTACTATGTATACTTTTTCTTCATTATCTGGTGATTTTCCATGGCTTGGTATATTATATATATATATATGTTGTTTTGGAAGCAATTACCATTTAAGGGACATTGTTTCTCTATTCTAAAGTTACACGTGGGTTTAATTTGTTTGGGAGGTTTGTTGATAGTTTTCCTGTTGGGCTTTTGTATTATTTGTGTCATGTTCTCGGTGCAACTGTAGCTGATATTTACAGTATTTGAATTTCCCTTAAATGGTAATTACTTACAAAACAACGTTATAGCAAGACACGGTAAAATCACCAGATAATGAAGAAAACGTATACATAGGAGTAACATCAGAACCCTGGAAACAAACAAAAAAAGGAGTAACATCAGAACCCTGGGAAATTAAAAACAAAACAGAAAACAAAAAATCATGGAAAATAAGGAAAAAAAATCATCAGTCTACAACAATAAATCAAAACTTGCAAACTTTGCTTGGGGAAAAATAGCTATTATTACCTTCCCGCAAAATAAATTACTAAATAAAACAACAAACACGAAAATAAATTTTACTACGTTACCTAAAAATCAAAAATGAAGACATTAATACAAATAAACAATATAATATAAAAAGCAAAGTAAAATAAATTTCAAATAATAAACATCTGGGAAATAAATAAAAATAAAAAACATAAAAATCAACCCAAAGTAAATAAATAAAGAAATAATAATAAACAAATTAACAAAAAATATCGTTAGAATGGAAAATCCAAAAATTTGGCAAAAATAAGCTACAAAAACTATATAACGATAAAAAAACAGATAAATAAAAAATATAGAAAATAAAAAATTAAGTAAATAAATAAAAAACAAATAAAAGTCAAAAAAACAACAATAAATTAACAAATCACCTCGCTAAACTCACCATTAGAACTAATATTAAGCCTAAATAAGCAAAAACAAGTAAAATAAAAATTTAAAAAAACTGTCCCCACGAAAATTGGGGGCAATCTAAACATTGAAAAGACCAAACTATTAAATAGCAAATCCCCATTTTTTACTACGATAATATACCATCAAAACAGAAAGAATAAATAATACAAAATGAAAAACAAATAAATTAACCAAAACAGATAAATAAATAAACAAGCCACCAGAATAGGTCACCCAGGCCAAAATAAATAGATAGTCATGGCTTGACGATTGTGCCTGACAGGAAATAGCCTGTTGCCTATATATATATATATATATATATATAAACGATCTGAATTGCAAAAATGATTCGCTAAACATACAAAAAAAAAAAACGCAGGACCCAAAATTAAACAATATTTTAGTTGTAAAAAGCAAATAAATACAGAACAAACCCACGAAAAGCTGGCAAATGAGGGTTTTATACAAATATGGTGAGTCTAAATTGTTTGGCTAATAAATTACACCTTATGGAATAGGGCCGGTTTAACGTGTCACCTCTATTTATATTTGAGTTCCCACGGTGATAGGTAAGAACTCGAACACAGGTATGGAATAACACAGATATATTACAAACAGGAATAATAAGTGCTAGTATGAACAATCAGGTTTAGTAGAGAACAATGTAGTCTCGACCGGTATCATTATTTGAACCCGTATAAACGGGGCGGTTCAAGGTCGGTTTAACCTGAGCCCCGGCAAAAAAAGAGAATCCATAAACGGGTTCGGCGTAGCCTCGTTCGCGTAGCCTTTCTTCCCGCCCGAAGGCAGAGAGTTCAACCGATCAGCCGGTCGAGGCTTGAACGACTGACGATATTCAGTCACCCCCGCCCCACTGGGGCATCATGTGACACAAGATCGGTTATTTATTGTGGGTCCCCTGAGCACGTGGTCTCGGCCCAAAAATATGCCCATTGCACCCGTATAAACGGGCTCAGGGCCGGTTTATCTCCCCGAACGAGACTCCGCCCTTCGGCCTAGCCTCGTTCGGGTTCCTCTCCGCCCGAAGGCAGAGAGTTCAACCGAACTGTCGATTCAGAAGTGAACGACAGACTCCTTGCCTACTCCCTAGGCGCAGTATTTATTAAGTATCGAATAGTCCATTATTATTATTATGGGTAAGATCCCATAACAATATTTTGTAGATAATCTTTCCGAAATAACTTAGTTGCAAATTTCCTTTCTGGCTCTTCCCCCTCTTCTTTTTATTCTTTTTTGTCAATGTGATTAGCTTTTCATTTGTTTGTTCAAAATACTCATCGAGAAACATGGGACTGCCTCCTCATCTGCATTCTCTGCTTTTCAAACAACTCTGACATTAGGAATTTGGAATCTTTTATTGAATCTCTTGAATTAGACCATACTTATTACAAATACTTGACTAATCTTTGTTGTTTTCCTTCAAAGTCTGAAATAGACTTACAACCTTCCTTTCCACAGTAAAATGTCTCAAAGGATTAATTTTGGGGATCTGATCTTCCATCCACATCTGCGGCAATTTTCTTCATTCCGTGGATGGCCGCAGTCCGTTGCTTCGTTATAACAGGAGGAGCCATTCACAGCTTTACAAATTCCTTCTCTGTCCTTCAAAATTGCTTACACGGTGGAATATGACTTCACATTACGTGCAATCACATTCACTAACATTCCTCTTTCGTACTGTTTAATTATCATTATTTTGTGTCGAGATCAATAGACATTGTTTCTTTCTTGTCATGTTGAAGTGTAGACAAAGACAATATAATTTTGGTAGACATGTTGGGCATTTTAAGAAAAAATTCAAAGACTGAAACGAACTCAGGACAAAATTTGTTCTATTGGTGCTGCACTCATGCTGTGCTTTGGGCGCGCGAGGTACTGCTTGTGATGCAGGAAGCTGGGATAGGAATTGTCGTACACCAGGCTGGGAAACATTCACGCAGTCAGAAGCGGTGCAGTCGTAATCAGACGGACAAACATAACAATTCGAGTTTGCGGTCGTAAAGCCGAACAGTCGTAAGTCGCACAGGTTGTATGTCGACGAAAATTAATATAAGATTTGCTTAAGTTAACATATTATTAATTCTCAAATACGCTCAGTACATTGTGGACATTGTCATAATTGAGAATTTGTTTATATTTTCAATATGGATATAAGTTGCATGTTAACCAACATCATTTTCGAAATAACCGCAATTTTCTTTCATATATGATTTCATGAATCGTCGACTGAGATCGAAATGCTCTATCGGCAATTTTCGTTTTTTTTTTTTTTGTTATAGCATGTGGCATGTACTCTCTGCAACACCTTGTATGATCACTAGTAAATACTCTGTTGTATTTCTGTTAATTTATGAAGAGCTGAAATAACTGAAAACTTAAAATAATCAGATAGAGCTTCTTTTTCAAATTTCTGTTGACGGAATATGAAAAACGGACAGAGGAAATCAATCCTTTGACTCTAAGTAAACAATAAGATATTTACATACGTAGATCCTACACACTAACATGCAATATATAGGGAGATATACAGATACACGCATAAGTATTTAGTGCTGCTGTGAATTTCTCGTCGTGACAGAATGTCATTCTGGTCAGTTTTTGCTTTATTTGTAAGCATACCAGAAACATATAATGTCAAAAATCTAGAAAATGTAGAAGATCGATTCCAATGCTGACAACGAGGTCCTTTTCTTGGACATTTACACCCGTATTATGCTATCAAATTTACGAGGTTTCACTTTGCATGTGGCAATTGACCAACAACAAATCCATTGGCGCCAGAAATTGTCTGTTGCTGAAAATGAGCTGCTGCGACAGAAATCTAACCTACGATATATTAAGCAATGCAATTGCAAAAACAAAGTTAGCAAGGGATTAGTGGTATCATTCTCCATTCCGTTTTTGTGATTGGCAGTTGAAATATGAAAACGAGGCTGAACTTCTCGCATTACGTTTTTCTTAGAACAACCCCCCCCAGCTTTAGTACAGTGTCATTCTCCTCGTCAATTTTAACCTCATTATCTTTTCCAGATGCGATCGTCATTATCATGATTTCCGTTTTCCGTTTCAGTTCGATATTCTTGAAGAACATTACTCTTATAATGGGCAGCACCATTTCATTTTCATAAGTAAAATTGTCATTTCAGTGGGACAATTCATGGCTATTTATTTCCATTTGGTTTTATTTGATACGACTCTTTTTTTCTCTCATTATTTTAAAAGATAATTATATATGCCAGATAGAAACTATCCATTCACCTGCTATAACTTGACAGGAGTTGATTTTTAGTATTTGAAATTATTTATCAGCACTACCCCCAAAATGAAAAGGTTGGCAATAATCAATTATAAAAAAAAGATACTGTAATTATATTATTTTTTGTTTTTTTTAATAGGGGATTTTTTTAAAAACCTATATTTAATTCCGGATTTCTACTTTAACATTTATTATACATGCCGGGAATTTATTTTAATTTTTTACAATGAATAGTAATAAAGAAAACTATCTATTTATCTCAGTCTGCTCATTATCTATCTATCTATCTATCTATCTATCTATCTATCTATCTATCTATCTGCATATATATCAATCTCAGCCGGTTCTATCTATCTATCTATCTATCTATCTATCTATCTATCTAGCTATCTATCTATCCCAGTATGACCATATATATTTGGCACTGGAAACTGCAACTTATATAAAAGACGAGTTGCTGCCCGAATAATCAATATACATACATTCATACATACACACACACAAACACACACACACATATATATATATATATATATATATATATATATATATATATATATATATATTCATGTGCATGTAATAGTGGATACAGAGTTCAACTTTGTTTCATGCTTGAAGAGTGCATACGCTTTATCACTGATATTGAGCACGTTTTCTCATAAATATAGCATACCTTAAAACAATATTTTATCATATATGTAAATGTATAGATACATACATACATACATACATACATATATATATATATATATATATATATATATATATATATATATATATATATATATATATATATATATATATATTAGGTAGGACATGACAATAATTTCCTAAATTTAGGAATTCGTTTTGGTCATCTGTTAATGTATGACTAGATAAGTTTATCTTCATTCATTAAAGACGTCAGACAACCCATAACTCTAGAAACATACACACAACCCATATAGCGAATTAAAAGCAAAAATTAAATCCTCCTTGATAATGGCTAGGAGTATAGACGAAAGCACTCGAAAATATAGAACATTTGAACAGTTTCTACACTTTGTGTCTAGAAAAGCAAACACTTGTTCGAACACACACAAAAAAAATAAATAAAATGCTTAATCGCAGTACCTTGTCAGTCGTCTTTATGTATCATGTATAAATGAAGGATTGCTGCCTAAATACGCAATTATCAAATTGCACTACCCAGCAGTCAACAATTAAAATAACACCACTATATTAAAAAAAAAATCCTCTTACGGCTAATAACATCAGCTAAAATCGATATCCATACTTAAAAAAATGAAATCCCACAAATATAACGAGACACTGAAAACACCTTGACTGAAACCATATATAGGAAGCTCTGTATATATATATATATATATATATATATATATATATATATATATATATATATATATTGCGATCCGATTTTTTTTCTTAGTCAAGCTTCATTTTACTAAATTTTGCTAAATTTATTAAATGAAAAAAAAAACTTCAGTTTGTGGCTACAACCTCTCCCACTATGATTCTAAATCCTTGGAAGTAAAAAAATTAAAAGCATGAAGTTTTGTCAAAATTAAACGTTTCACAATCTGTTATTACGTAATTCTTATATTACTTGACCAACACAACGCATGGATTCGAAGCTAATTTTCTTTATACAGATTTCTCGAAGAAATATATATTTATACAGTTAGGTAAATTTATACAGTTAAGTAAATTAATAGTGTGTATGTTGGTTATATACTCACCTGAACACGTTGAATATCTTTCTTTAAAATAACTTTGTTTGAAGCTACATACAACATAAATACGAATACAATGCTGGTGTATTTATACATCGTCTCGTTGTGTATCCTTTGCTATATACTAGCAAAAATTAAATAATATAAACATTCTTATTTTGAAAACATATTTGTTGAACTCTAGGTATGAGGTACAAATATTTTTTCTTACTCTTTGTCACTCCAAGCAAGGCAATACAGCCATTAACTCGGAAAAGGCTACATGCTGTTTAGGAATTAGGAACAGAAACATTAATAATGAGTAGAAAGAGAAAAGGACAATCAACAAAACAATAGATAGCGATTGACATTGCATTTAAATCTTGCGGATTAATGCTGGTTGAAAAACATGGCTCAGGAAATGAGTTCCACAAGGGAGAAATGCGAGAATATATTCTGTAAGCATAGAAGTTTCTGTTACATCAAGATAACGCAACTGTGAATTGATGAGATCTCGCCGCCAGTCTAGTCTTGCGCTTAAATTCATGCAGTCTAGGTAACATAGCGAATAGTTGGAAGGAGTACGGAACAGACGATAGGTTCTTATCAAAGAGCACAGGTATATAGCAAGGACACCTGATCATATATGGCAGTAATATTCTAAGCTTGGATGAACGGTAGACTTATAGATATGCTTGAGAGATTCTGGAGAGAAGAACGGTCTCATCCGATACAGTGAATCGATTTTCTTAGCAGCTGACTAGCAATGGATTCAATATAGCCTTTCTATTTCACGTCAACGGAAAACGTTAGACTGAGAGGGTTATTAAATCATTTTCCTGGAGAATAGCATCAGCCATAATGATACAAAGCAGAGAGGGATCTCTCAGATGATTAATAGGGAAAAGTTTTATTTTGGAAGCGTTAAAAGTGGCAAGCCATAGTTTGTCCCACTAAACGATAGTCTTGATGTCGTTTTGTACATTAGCTGCCATTTTGATGTTGTCGGACAGATCAGATTAGACCTTGCACATATTTAGTATCTTATGACAGTAACGCCTCTAATCACAAGAGCCAAAGATTTTAGTGGTTATACAGTGACTCATTCTTTCAGTAAACAGAGACTAGCACCTTCGAGGATTCACTTACATGTTACGTGCAGAAGCAAACAGGAACCTGTTATGACGAGAGCTCTCACGCTGGTATAGCTGGAAATAGTGATTCATGTGTGCTATGGCGTGTATGCTTGTGTGAACTATGGAGAGGACTGTGATTTCACTTGGTATTTCCGAGAAGGGATGAAAATGTCCATAATCCATTGGCCTTTGATTCAAGAAGAAACATTAGTGGTACCATTTTCAATTAGGAATTTGAATATTTAAGTCCAAGTAAATCCCGGATTGAGTCCCAGTCAGCATACTGGTAACGGGAAAAGGTCTTATTGATAGAGAGTTCCTGTTTAATGAGTGTTTCGGACGAAATATCAATGGCTAACACAGAGTGATCCAAGTTACCAAGAGGGCAGAATTGCGAATCGCTCAGCAAGAGCTGGGAGAGAAGGTAAGAAATAGATTCAATAGAAAAGCATGTTGCACTGTTTGGTTAGGTAAATGAGTAGGGAATTCCACAATTTGAGTCGGAGATTGGGCAATGGTAATGTTTAATTTATGTATACTGGACACATCAATATCTTAATGCTTCAACCACGTGTCGTGGTGAGTATTAAAGTCACCAAATACAAAGATATTTGAAGGTGGATGGGGAGAGAGTGTTTTTTCCATACTGTTATCTAATGCTTTTAACATACTGCAAAATTGGAAAAAGGTGGATCAATAAATTAAAAAGAGATAGCTGACAGACTTTAGTAGTGAAAAACGGAAGTAGATGAAAGAGTAGTCGGCAGATTTGAGTGACAATTCCGGGGGCATCGGATGATTACCCCGGATAACACCAAAGGCCATACATGTGAAAGCAGTAATCTCTTCCGCAAATGGAAAGATACTCTGGAACTAAGAATTCATTAGTAGCAATGGAAGAATTCAAGTTGGTTTCACAAAGGGCAAAGATATCTGGAGACCGTTCCAAAAAAAAAAAAGATTCGATGCTGTAGACGTTGGAACGTATACCACGAATACTGGAGAAAGAAAGATTGTGTTAGCTATTTTTTTTATTTCCATGAGATATGTTTTGAGGTGATAAAAACGACCAACTATATTTGTCACTATCTGTAATCAATGGCAATACAGACCAGCCAGTGTGTAGCTAAAAGCAGAGTATAATGTGAACTCAGGGTTTCTCACCAGAAATGCATGCTGGGACACTTACATATGGCAATAGAGATACCCTGATATTATGTGACTTTTGGTCGGAGAAACTTCTCGGGCTTCTAACGACCACTCAGAAGCAGCAGCTGGCAAAGTACCAACCTGGTACCCTCACAATGGAAAGTCACAGCCACTGGATGGTATGATCACCAAAAAGTAGAAACAGTTAAATCGTGATCCTGGTAGAAGAATGAAAACAAGTAAACCATATCCTGATCAAGGGATGTATCTCTACACTTGATCACTATACATGGAAGAAGTACGGAGCGGACGATAGGTTAGCCTATCTACCCCTATTAGCTTGTGGGGAAAAATCACGTGAAATACGTTATTATATAAAATAAGTTCTGATGTCTACAACAAAATAAAGAATGACGGGGTAAGACTTAATGCACTTTTGGCGCGTCATTTTCGCATTGATGAGCAACATTCTGATCAACACATTCGAAATTAAACAAGTTGGAGGGAGGGATTGAAGTAAGAAGTTTGATAATATCAATGGGGAGAACAAATGCACACGACAAAAAGAAGGATAGATGTAAACATCACAATACAATCCAAGCATAAAAAGAAATTAGAATGAAAATAAAATTCAGAGAATGACAAAGATATTTAAATGTCTACAGAAAGACAAGGTAATTTACATACAGGGTCTAAAAATGCTTCCTTTTAATTTTTAACTTTCTTTTTCATGGATACTACAGATGAACTTATCAATGGTGTTTGGTAAAAAAAAAAGCACGCAGTCTTGAGATGCGATGAATGAGCGAGGCGTGGAAAGTGGTATAAAGGGGCTGAAATTGTTCACTAGTTGTTGGTGGTACCACAGTGAAGAGATCGGGTGTTGGTCTACGGCTCGTTATCTTCTTTACCATTTTTTACTTGTGTTTGGTCTCGATCGATGAATTAGCAGACATTTGCCAGTCACCAAAAATAGATCATCCACAAATCATCTTGCTGCGTATCCCACATCAATGATCTTGCCGATTTGACCTCTGTCTTTCGAATTCTATACTTTCGATAGCACTCATTCACTTGTTCAAATTTAAATTTAATTTAAATCAAAGCGAAAATAGTTTCAGTGCGGGTATGCGCAAAAACAGCTTCACCTAACACCTTTGATATGTATTTGATACAATAGATCATTGAATGAAATAATGAGCAGATTTTAACATTGATCTGACAGTTGAACTGACGCAAAATTAAGTATTGTAAGGCACTACCCTCTGATTAATAATTTCTTACTAAAATTGCCGTCCATATTGTCTCATTTTGATCTTGCCAATGCTAACTCCATCTTCTGGGTTTCTCCTTCTATATTTTGGAGTCATTCTCTTGCTCAAATTTAAATCAAATGGCAAACAAAGAATGGTGTTACATTTGTACCCTCCCCCTCGGTACACCTTTGATGAAAATGAAATATACTTATCTAATAAACATAGGACTTATATCTTTGTTCAAATTTAAATTTAATTCATGTCAAATGGAAAAAATAAATAAATAAGTGGGTGCTTTGCTTCCCCGCCCCGGGACCTTCTTTGATCAAAATGAAATGCATGTACCCTGGCCAATGTAGTTTCAGAATATATATATATATATATATATATATATATATATATATATATATATATATATATATATGGTCGTGCAGATCTATTTACAAAGCCTACGAGAAGTTCGATAAAAAAACAAACAGACCGACAGAGGAAACAATTTCATAGATATGACGGTTTCATGATGCAAATTAAAATTAAAATCCTGCATAAAGAGTTCTGGTCAAGATGGAGTTGGGTCTACAGTAAGAAGTTTTATCATTAATAGCAATAGGGAGAACTAATGCACACAAAATATGAAGGAAAGATGAAAACATCAGAGTCTAAAGCAACAAAAAATTTAAATTTGAAATTCGCAGGATCTTTCAAAATATTAACATCGAGTATTCTTTTGTGATTCAGATTTAACATATTTTAATTTTTATGTTCTGTTAATAGGACGAGCCTGGATTATAAAAACGTATTAATATATACATACATACATATATATATATATATATATATATATATATATATATATATATATATATATATATATATATGTGTGTGTGTGTGTTTATATATATATATATATATATATATATATATATATATATATATATACAGACGAACAAACTAGGCAGTAATCAGGGACTCGGATCAAATCTTTACTCTACTCTTAAGTTTCACGTTAAGCGACCATCAACGATATTAGTTTCATTTGATATTTCGTTTCTCAAGTAAGGTTGATATTGTTATGTTTTATACACACACAGACAAACAGACAGACAGGCAGACACACGCGCGTGCACTACACACACACACACACACACACACACACACACATACACACATATATATATATATATATATATATATATATATATATATATATTATATAATGAGGCGTCGATTTGTCTAAGTTAAATTCTAAATCTCCGATTCCTATACGAATCGAACACAGTCCCATTCACCAGGGTTGAATAATGCCAGCACTGATTGAAATAAATTTATATGCATATACGTAATTTTGCTATGTAATATATATATATATATATATATATATATATATATATATATATATATATATATATATATTGTGCTGATTAATATTAATGATCGACATTTCAAATATTTCTAAGACAAGAAGGGATTTCCGCCAGAAATTTTTCGAAGTTCATTTCGGAAGGAAAGTACAGGAAATATGGTTCAATTCGTAACTTTGGAAAATTGATTATTAAAATGAATCGACCCAAAATATCCGTCGATTTAAATAGTATTAACCTTAAAGAAGATTTGCACCATAAATACACAGAATATATATAAATATATATATATGTGTGTTTGCATATATATATATATATATATATATATATATATATATATATATACAGATGAACAAACTAGGCAGTAATCAGGGACTCAGTTTATATAAATATATATATATATATATTACTAGGCAGTAATCAGGGACTCGATATATATATATATATATATATATATATATATATATATATATATATATATATATATATATATATATATATATATGTGTGTGTGTGTTCAATAAATATTAGTAATAATGTTGACTTTCAACCTCATTGTAACGATTTTCTTTAGCTAAATTATTGTTCATTGTAACATAAGGTAAATTAAATCGGAGCAAATGAGAGAGAGTGAGAGAGACAGAGAGAGAGAGAAATAGAGAGAAAGAGCAAAGGAGAGTGATGGAGTAGCTTAAGCATCAATTTTCAATGTATAATTTAAATGTTTCTTTCTAATGACGAATCGATGGCTTAAGGCACTGATAAATAAAGTGATTAAAAAGAAAAAAAAATATATTTGTTATGCAAAAATAAACCCATTTTTTATAATTAGGCTACGGATATGTTGTTGCACCTGCGTGTGTGTACGCACATACACAAACAGATACACACACATATATTTATATATAAAGATATCGTTATAGATATAGGTGTGTGTGTATGTTTGTTTGTGTCAGTGTGTGTCTGAGTAAATGTAATCTGAAAATCAATGGTTTCGTGTTTTATTTTGAACATAATACACGTTTTATATTATCTCGGAACCTTGAAGTGAATAAATGAATGTTTATACACGCTAGCGAACGAGAATAAAAAAGAAATTCCGAATGAGACCGAAAATTAATGTAAATTTGACTAAAAACAAGTAGAATGGCAGGAGATGACGGAAATCTACTGAATTTGTGATCTGTGGTAAAGGATCAAATAAGGAAAAATGGCGGAAGCTTAAGTAAAAGGAAATTGAAATTCATTCTATTGCTCTCGGGTAAAATGTATCCACAATAATAGTAAGAAAGGAATTTCAGTTACGATGAAACAGGTGGCGCTGCTGTAGAAATCAGTTAGAGTAATAAAATCGACCGGAAGAAGATGGCTGCCATGAAATCCTTCAAGAAATTAAATTACTGTAATCGAAATAAATAGAAAATCTTGTAACGTCAAACTATTTATTTTGTTTTATAAACGCTTGAAATGGTGTGAGTTTTTATTTATATAATTATTTTTTTTATTTTAAACGCTTGCAAATGCTTAATTCGTCAATATGAAAGCAGCAAGGTTGATTCTTAGATAAGTTTCATTTTATGTCCTTGCGGAACTTATCATAGAAAATCTGACAGCAAAGTGTAATGATTGGAAAAAGCTTTCATCAGTTCGTCATAACAAGCGGTTTAATTGTACCGAAATCAAGAGAGATTGCGTGAAGCGATTATTAACAAAGTAATCTCGTAGGCACATGGATTGAGTTCGATACTGAGGTAAAATTCTACTCTTGATTAATTATCTCTGATGGAAAGAGGAAGCCTCATTGGTGTTCTTCAATTGTGACAAGATTATCAATGTAAACGACGCCATAAATACATTATCTAAACGAGTCCATGTAACCTTGTGGCTGATAAAATGTTTTCAACCTTAGGGCCCATTCTCCTAAAGAGAAACAGTGCAAGCCGTTTGTTATTCTATCGCTATTTCCATGGAAATTCTGCAGACGAAATGCATCTCACCCCCGTATTTTACTGGCGTGATTTAAGTTTCACTCAAACATCGTCTTCCCACGAAGAACTACTTTTAAGGAATCGACTCACAAGAGAACGCTTTTTCGATCACTGCAATCGTAACCTTTTAACTTTATTGTTATCTTCCTCACATATACTACACCTCTTAATCTCTAATCCTCTACCTCGAATGACTCTTGTGTCTTGTACAGAAGGAATATTATTGTAAAAATATTAAATATCTCTAAATCTCAACAGATATCACTATATGGAATAGTTCAAAATAATATCAATATCTTTAATGTCAACCTCTCAGTTGATGAAATTCCATGGCGATAGTTGTCAATACGTGAGCCCAGGTGAATATATATATATATATATATATATATATATATATATATATATATATATATATATGAAGAAAAATATATACGGAAAAAAACAAAACAAAAATCCTTATATACGATTATGCTGTTTTAATGTTAATATGTCAACGTCTGACGTTTCGGTCTAATAAACCATCTTCAGGACATATTCATAAATATAACATTATCAATACAACATGACAAAACGATGTATATTTATGAATATGATTTCTGAAGATGGTTTTTAGACCGAAACATATTTTTTCATACTATCGGATCTATATCCATATATTTGCTTACACACACACACACATATATATATATATATATATATATATATATATATATATATATATATATATATATATATACATACATATATATTGACATTTGATTGCTAAGTACATTTCACTTATCGCATTTGAGTATCAATAATGAATAATAAATAGTAAAACAATGTCGAAAAAAGGTGGTGTTCAATCAGTGAAGAGACAATACTGTTAAACAATTTCGTAGCAGTAAACAAATACAAATTGGATAGTAACGGTCGGTAGCAAATGTCAAATTCAATGCACCTGTAATTATAAAAGAAGATAATTTTATAACTAATATGAAAATAAACTGATACACTATTCTCATGCAAGATTCTTGTAAATAATTACCAGGTTCGTGAACAGACAATGGTTTTAGGTCCATCAGAAAGTTGGGGGTAGAGAACAAAGAACACGCTTGTTTTATGATATAAGTCATCAGATCCTTTACATTTAGATTTAAGTTACAGGATATTAAATTCCAACGTAAAATAGTGTATTAAAAAATAAAGTAAACATCGGTATAAATTATAATTTTCAAAAGTAAATCCAGTATTAATTACAGGCTCATGAAAATACAGCAATAATTATAGTTTTATAAACAATATAGGATTAATTATAAGTTTTTTTTAAAAATATAATATTAATTACATATTTATAAAATACAGCATTAATAATAGGTTTAAAAAATCGAGGAAGACAGAATGTATGGTTGACAACAAAAAAAAAAAAAAAATATATTCAACATGTCAGTTTCAAATTGGGGATGGCAAAATCAAGCAAATACAAAAGTTTAATCACCTCGGAAGTGTTTTACCAAAGGACAAAATATGTGACAGCAAAATTTGAAGTGGCATCGGAATAGCGAAAGATGCCTTCAAAATATTAGCAAGTTATAAAGAAACAGGAAATTTTTGTTAGAAACAACTAAAGAATACTTATCTGTAATATGACAGTAAATAATGGAAAATCTTTTCACAAAGAGACGATGTAAAAGAACTGGTGTTCTAAAGAAGGTTGCTGAAAATATCATGATCTGTACATGTGAAAAATTACAAAGTTTGAGAGAAAATGGAAAACAAAACTCAGACTCATACTTAAACTACGGAGACAGTTGAAATTTCTAGGGTATATAATGAGAAAGGGCGGCTTGGAAAATTTTATGCTCACAGGACAGGAAATCAGCGTATAATCTACATGAAATAATAATCTGCATAATGGTTGACAGAATGTGGGAATGGTTAGCAAAATAGGGATTAGGAGAAGAAGAAGAAGAAGAAGAAGAAGAAGAAGAAGAAGAAGAAGAAGAAGAAGACGACGACGAATTTATAGGTTTCTATGTATAACTCACTAATGTCCACGGTTAGAAAAATCGGATGATGGGATTTAATGATTTTTTTTTTACCAGATCATTGAGGAATTCCCCGTATGAAGAACGCAGGATGATTCATAACGTCAAAATGAATTGTGAAAATATTTATCATTATTAAAAATGAAATTTAAAATCTACATTGTCTTTGAATATGGAATCCAGTGAAGTACGTAATGTATTCAATATCAGAGGTTGACAGTGAAGATATTTTGGAAAAAAAAACAAAATGACTGCCTTTATACACGTCGGATTGAATTTTTTGAGCTTTCTGATTGGTTAAGCCTTCTATTGGTGAACTATAAAATGAGTCAGCTCATTTTGGCTAGCTCATTAGTACCAACATACCCCAAAATTCTAACATACTCATCCTCTGATAAACTAGGGTGCGTTTTTAATATTTTGTTTAATTAAGGGTTAACGACGTTGTAGTTGAGGATATGAAATGGGTTTGCAGTTGATCTATCTTTAAGTTTTCATAAATATTTACCTATATTTTACCACTTTTAATTTGTATGCCTCTTCGACTTCTTTATCTTCTCAATTAAGATTACAATAAAAATATACAATAATATAAATTTTTAATCATTTCACCGCAAGCAACCCGATAATGGCATGAAGACAGAAAGCGTTATTTGGAGTAAAAAAGAGAATGTGAATAATTTAGTAAAAGACAATAAAAGAACAGATTTTCATGGGCACATTGGAGTAGAGTATTGGTTTGCTACCAAATCTGGTTGATTATTATTATTGAATAGTAATTTTATTCCTCAAAGACATAGCCTGTGCCAAACCTAAGATTTGTATGTGCCAGATCTGACATAAATATAGTAAATAACATTTCCTTTACCTTCAGTCGTATATAAAATGCGAGTCTATTTACTAAACTTTACATAATCTAGCACAAATGTACAAATTCTTTGTACCATTTATTATTGATCCGCTTTCATGGAGATCAGTATTGATTCGGTTCACTAATCAGACACAAAGCTGTGCTTTCATCGAGCTTTGACTGTAACAAACAAATAGATATGTGAGATACATAATTGCCTAATAATCGCCGAAATTAAAGATTATTTAGAATTATCTTCCTTTTTTTCATAATCGAAAAGACATATTACATTGTTTGAGATATTCTAACATTTATAAAATATATAAGATGGAAGTGACAAGTGTATGCATCATCAAATCACAAACATTTCTAATGAACATACTGAAGATATTGAAACAGTTGAAAATCCTAGGAAAAATAAAACAGAAATTATGGTGCTTTTAAGGATAATGATGAAGAATGTGATGGCAGAATGAAAACTTTAGAAACTCTTAAGCCAGGGAAAAGGAAGGAGAGAAGAAAGGACAAACTATAAAAGAACAGAGTGCATTGTTTTCAACAAAAGACGCATCAGTAAGCCTGTGCCACGTTCTGACGACATCAGAATTAATCAATTTCGGATATTTAACCCGCTGGGAAATGCAGTTGAAGAAAACAAAGAGCTGAAGGGGCAGATAACTCTCAAAATCTAAACCAAGTAGTAAGCGCCTGGAAATTTTCTATAGAATCAAAGTAAAGAATTTTTAACTGTTATGCAACAACTATTTTCCCGTGATAGGAAATCTTGGACATTCCCCTCGCAGGTGAAAAAGGAACGTGAATCTCCGATGAATGCATATGATCAATGAGGAAGTTTTAAAGACTTTAGGAACAAGAAAACTGAAATTTACAACCAGAAAGAAGAACGTGAATAGATGAAGGTGAAATTTATTTGGCATAATACAGGAAAAATGTCTCCTGAATCTAACATTCACGGGACAAATTAAATACAAGAGAAGCAGGTGGGAAACAGCGAGTAAGATCCTTAAAACATTCGTGTGAATTGATGAAGGAAAGAAACAATAGGTAATAAAAGAGATTAAAGTTACTTACATAAAAATAGGACGTTACTAATCGAATGACTGGTTTGTTTTACGGCCAGTCAACCTTTTGCAGCTTATTTAAAACCATAAAGCATTTTGACATTGCAAGAAATGTTTAGAGATAATGATGGTCTATGGATACAGTTCCTACTAATTGACCCATAGCTTCGAGAGAAAGACGGTATTTCCACATAAATAAAAATAATGGACTCGATTGGAATTGGAACACTGCTCTCTGATTTTCAATTCCGAGCATTTACCCTTACGCCACCCGCATATTCAAAATTATAGCATTCCCATTCACTCATCTAGATACTGATCAAGCTCGGCGTTGCTAAACGTCTGTGATCGTACGAGGGCTGGGTAGGACGTTGTGGAGAGTTAGCAACACAAACGAAATTAACTACCTATCAGTCTAAAGGAAGAAGTGTATGTAAAAAGTTCAGTTTCGAAAAGATTTCTGCTTAGTTGGTCTCGAACTATTTATATTAGGCTGCCTTTGTAGGAAGATGAAAATAATAAGAAGGTTAAAAGAATGATAACCAAATTCAGGCGGTACAACATGTATAATAAAGGACATAATAATCTTGTACTAAATAACAATAAATACACAAGAATTGAGATGTTCGCACAGATGCGATTTCAAATAATAATAAACATTATCTAACAGAACTTTATTATTATAAAAGAAGTAACTATAGGAAAGTGTGTAAATTACTCTTTCGAGTGATTTGTAACACATTACTTATCATATCTCAGTTGTATCTCTGTCCTTGTGCAGAGTGCACTCAGGGGCGAATCCGTCAAAGGACATGGTCATAACTGAGGAAAATTTTACTGAGAGGTGCCCAGCCCTGGGGAACAGCTGCGCCCTCTCATTGCACTAGAGAGAGAGACCGGTGTACGCACCGAACCCAGCGCAATAGACGATTGTGGCTTGTACGGGAATTTTTGTTCCTAGCCCGGGTGTATGCGTTCGGGATCCCCACATTAAAAAGACCTTGTGTCACAAACTGACCTCGTGGTGGTCGGTGAATAAATACAAAAAAAAAAAAAACTATATGAAAACTTTACGAGACAAGACAGAAATGGATGAAAACTAATGCTATTATATATAATGATTCTGGTAACTTGATTGAGATTTGATGATTTGTTCAATCGAATCTGTGAAATCCATATCGATAGGTGAGCAATGAATAGATATTATGCAAAAGAAGCAGAATCCTAGAGAAAATGATTGACTAGTTTTTCACGATATCTGTCTACATCTTTGAGATGAGTTATTATGATTACTTGTATTATTTACATTATTCAGACTCTTATACTCAATGAAATATGAGCACCGGTAAAAATTAGTTGCTGAGACATTAGGTTTATAAGTCCCAGAAATTCATACACAAATGTCCTCAAGGACATATGACCTAGTGGATAAAGATGTTGGTGAGGTACCCGGCCACAGTAGTGGTGAACAGAAATTTGTAGAGTTGAGTTAAAGGGAAATAACTGAGATATCTGGGAGAGGCATGGCACATGGAACTAGAATAATCTTCTCCGGTGGACGAAGGGTTCGTTTTGAAATTCAAATCACCTGAAGAAACGTTGTGAACATGGCAATGAAGATGAGGATAACAATCCGAAAAATGTAAAAAATACAGGTAGCTTTTCACGGTTTATCAACTCTTTCTTAGTTATTTAAAAACGGAATATATATTGTTCCCTATGAGTAATTGTTATTTTGCGTTTACAATCTTTGAGAATAACACTGATATTTTCTCAAATGCAAGACCAAATAATTAACCCATAGATTGAGGGAGATGAACTGGATTCATAAATTTAACAAGGGTATTTGCGCTCAAGTGAATGTATGGAACCAGACTGGAATTCGAACACTTTTCTTCGACTTCCCAGTTCAAATCGCTATGCTGCACACCATCCGCTTGGAACAGAGGAAAAAATTGGAGATTTAAATAAATTACTTTTCTTCGCTATGTAACCAAATTTTCTTCTATGAGACATGTCTCTTCATGACGTGGGAAATAAGGCTCTCCACAACTTCCTCTATCCTGTGGATCATAACAGCATTTTTCTATATGCCAGGATTCCTGTCGTTCACCCATCCATTCATGCAAGCTTGTCAGGTAGTTGTCCCGCTGCCTTCATCTATCTTACTTAACCTCGATATTTCCTGTGAGGATTTAATTTTCCAAGCCCTCTCGTCTCTCTGTCTGTCCAAGAAATTTTAGATGTCTCTTTTCTGATTCTTAGTTTAATTTGACAAGAAGGCCGCGTAGAGTGGTGAAGTAAGAGACTTACTTGTCATTTGATTCACAGCTAAAGCAGATTGTGGGAAAGCGTCACCAGAAAAATGCTGAAAATAAAAGAGAAATGACGGAAATGCAAAATATAAAACCAAAAAAAGAATATTATGAAAGACATCGAGTCTTTTTTCCTAATTAGAATTCCGTTGACGTTAATTTTTTTTTTTTCATCGAAATTTGTTTGTCTCACCGAATTTCATCTCCTTTCATTTTCTTAGTCAGTCGCTGTTTGTTTAATTACCAATTTTCGAAAAATATATTTCAACGCCACTGGCCATATGTGCAGTTGCTTGACTGTTAATATCAACCGGGCCTTCTCCAGGCGGGCATCGGTTTAACCAGATTCAGATAGAAGCTAATGACACCAGGAAATGGTTTTCCGAAATTTGAATATAAGAATGTTCCTGCATCAACAGTATACATATTTTTTTCATTGCTTTCATTCCACCCAAACGCACACGCGCGCACGGGTATACACAGACATACAAACAGACATACACAGATACAAAGGCGCACAAACACGCAGACATAGTGATTCGCCAATATAAAGATAATCAGAACACATACAGATGCGTTTGTTGATAACGGCTCACACACAAACGCACTAACATACTTACAGAAGCAAACATACAAGAGACTGTATATTTATTTAAATTAATTTAATAATTTGGAAGCATGAAACAACATAAATGAGCGTGTGCAAAATTTAAAAAAATATATCGAAAATGATAATACATCTTTAGTTCAAACGAAACTCGGAATTGTGTATTTTTTCTAACGACAGCTACACGTCGCAGACTAGTCAATTGCTTAAGATATTTTACAGATGTCTTTTCGATAAAGATGACGGCATATAAAATTAGCGATCCCCGGAAAATTTATCAAAATTACTGACACGGTAATTATTCGCCGAAAGTATAATAAAGAACGTGTGGATGACAATCGAATAATGGAGGAACTGAAAGTAATTCTGAAGAATTCAATTACTTCTTTCAGTTTGATTCTGATAGGTCTCAAGAGACAGTCAAAAAATAATTCATAGACACTACCATTTAGGGTCAACCACAATATGAAAATGCTGTGGAATATAGGGGAATTGACCAATTACGTTATGATCACAACGTGATTATCCATACTTGGCTGCATTTAAATAGTTTCTTTAAGAAAGCTGAATTGAGAAACCCACATCAATCGTAAAACATTTTTATATATTCAGAAAAAAACACTTGATAATTTGACTACAAACATAAATGAAATGAGTTCATTTTAAATTTTATGCACGAATGTCTGGACGCAATTCTAGACTCTTAAGAACTTTAGAAAGTTTTCAAAAAAATGCTACTTGCATTCCCATAAAATAGTGAAATAGTTGAAAATATCTCATAGAAGTAGAGTCCAATATTCTCAGACTTCAGAGCCGCAATAGAAAACAGAAGTACCGTCGATATGACAAAAGGTCGAAGCAAACAAAGTAGCTTGAAAATAGGTGTGGCTACAATAATACAATTTAAAATTGCTTTCGCTCATGGGAAATTTTGCTCAAAAATCATTACGCTAATTCACTATTAGCATAAGGTCTGCAGACAAAAACATTGGTATGATGGTCAGTGCAAAGAAGAATCGACTTTAAATTTGATTAAGTCGGAGTTATATTGGAAGAAACGTAAACAAACTGTGTTACCAGACATGCATCTATGCAAATGAAGCACAGTGTTACAGGATTGCACGTCTCAAATCAATGTCGATAAGATGAACCCAATTAAGGAAGAATGAAGTTTTGGGGAAAAATATTAGAAGATATTATGCCATTATATATGCTATATCTTATGAATTAATCATTATCCTTATATACATGCCAGCAGATTTGCTGATTATATCGAAAACAGGAAAAAGTGATATTGAGGGATGCGCAGCTAAAATGACACGACAAATTCTATCAACATGGAAAAAAAGAATAAAACATGACATTTGATACCATAAGAAACACGTATGTGAATGGTCATTTTGATAATACAGTTGAAGAAATAAGAGAAGCAATGAATTTAATTGCACTGAAATGTTTCCAACAACTACCCTGAGCAGTATTGACAGTTGTGCTTTTATGTTATCATGTATTTTCTTTCTGTAAACTTAGAGTAAACCTAAAATATATCATTTCTCAATCACTGCAAATTTAATATTATTTAGTAATAAATAAGTATGTCATTATTTTAGTTTCTCTCAATGTCGGCGGATCATATGACATTTATACATGAAAGCGCAAACATTGAAACCAATAAGTTTAATAGGCGCTGAATGATTGTGTTGACTAAATTTGGATTCACTAATTTGATATTCAATCAACAATCGAAAATCTTGTTCTCTTTTTCTCTCTCACATAAACAAAATTACACAAAGAGACTCTCATAGCAGGATGTTGACCTCAATATCTTATATATATATATACCTATTTATATATATATATATATATATATATATATATATATATATATATGTGGTGGTAGGATCCACCTAATTTGCATAGTGGAGTACCGACCATATAAATATGGTTGGTACCGGGAAGAGAGTGAGAGGATTCAAGAGGTTCAACCAGAGACTCTGCCCGACTGCGACTCAGTCAACACATTCTCCAGGAACGGTCTTACCAGGAATATACAAAAGACTATATGTAAATATTGTGTACACTTTCTTGTTTCAATACATTTTGTTCTAAGTACATTTTGTTTTGCATTGTTATTCCATGCATTAGTCAAGTTTCAACTATATATATATATATATATATATATATATATATATATATATATATATATATATATATATATATATATATATATATATATATATATATATATATATATATATATACTCGGTCTGCTCTACTCATTGTATTGAGCACTTTATATAGTTGTTTTGGGTACTCGCATCAGGTTGTTCTTTTTTCTTTGGTCTTGAACTCGAATGCTGGACAATTATTTTCTGTTAACGTACATGTTCCTGGTACTTTCTTTTTTTTTATACTTTTTTCCCTTTGGTATTGGCTTGTTTATTTGTAAATCAATACACCGAAGGTTTTTCGAGCGAGTATAATTTCTTATACTTATAAAATTTCTATTAATCTATATATATATACAGTAGAGGCCAAAATATAGGGAACGGAAACAACAAAGTCATAAATATGTGTATTACTTAAATAAGTAATGCATGATTAGCAATAAAATTTTTACCGAATAAAGATTAGGATGTAATGCATAAATATTATACAAAGATACAAAAATTTACTTAATAGATGTATTTCTTTAAATTACGATTAAATAGAACAAAGAAAATAAGCAATGTGGCAAAGTCTACACGCAAAACGCGTTCTTATGAAGAAAAAATACTCATTATCGCTAACTATCAAGAAAAAATTAAATTTCAGAAATTTCTGATATTGTTCATAGGTCTAAAAGTGTCGTTCATCGTGTAATTAGCAGGTATAAAACCGATAAAACGTTAGATGCGAAACAAAAAACCGGCAGACCTCCAAAAACATCGCAAATAGAAGATCGAAGAATTGTTAGAATATCTACAAAAAAAAAACCGTTTTGAAACAGTTACATCAATTGCCCGTAAATTTAATGAAGAGACAGATAAGAAGATCTCAATGAAAACGATTGCTCGCAGATTAAAAAATGTAGGATTGCATGACCGTATTCCAGCTTTGAAGCCTTTCATTTCAAAGTGAAACCAAAGGGCACGCCTGGAGTATGCGAGAGTACATGTTGTTTGGACTGACGCACAATGGGATACAGTTCATTTCTTTGACGAGTCCAAGTTTACTATATTTGGTTCTGAAGGCAAAACCTACGTACGCCGTAGAAACGTGAAACACTGTCTTCTCAATGTTTCAAGAAAACCGTTAAGTTTGGTGGCGGCAGTGTCATGGTGTGGGGAATGATTTCATCTGCAGGAGTTGGCCCTATAATCCGCGTACATGGCAATGCTGAAATTTACAAAAGGCTTCTTCAGCAGCATGTGGTACCAAGATTACACCATAATCTTTATGAATCTCCTATTTCCTTATATTATGGCCGCTACTGTATATATATATATATATATATATATATATATATTTGTGTATTTAGACAGTAATCCTTCTTTCATGTACATTTCATTGAAAGCGAAAGGTTAATATTATTAAGTGTTGGTTTGTTTCTTTTTAATAATAAGGCTTCAATCATATTAACTTTGAACATGGGCATAATATCTTGACTGTGATTTAAAAAATGAAAACATTTTATAAAACATGCATACAACAAACTATTTCTTATTTTAAAAGTTAAAATATAATCCTTGAAAATGGCTGAATGTATAGCTGAAAGCGCTCGGATAAAAAGAACATTCGGACAGTTTTTATATAATTTATCATCCGAAAAGAAAGGAATAATTAGATCGCATGAGAAATTGTATAAAAAGCAAAATAAATGCACCTTGCCTGTCGTTTTCAAAGAAAGTGCATATATATATATATATATATATATATATATATATGTGTGTGTGTGTGTGTGTGTGTTTATGTGTGCGTTCGTATATGTATATATATATATACGCACAAACACACACACACACATATATATGTGTTTTGTATATATATATATATATATATATATATATATATATATATATATACAATTCTCTGTATCAACCCTTATATATTTGTGGGTATGTTTGTTTGTGAAGGAATATAGTTATGAGAAGTACAACTAAACCCTACAAAACAATGTTCTTGCATATATAGACGTTTCTTTTACTTTAATCGCCCGTCACACACAAACAGAGAAACACACACACACGCACGCACACATAAACACATATGCACGCACGCACGCACGCACACGTACGCACACACACACACACACACACACACACACACACACACACACATATATATATATATATATATATATATATATATATATATATATATATATATAAATTGATGACAGAAGGCGTTGGTTAGATCCAGTGACAGACTCAAAGAGTGTGAGTTCAATACCTGGTTAAGGCAGTGGAGAACTTTCAGAGGGAAAATTAGCAGGAGATAACTGATAACTGACATCCATCAGACATGGCACGTGGAACTAGAATAGTCTACCCCAGTGATCGAAATAAAGGGTTCAGTTCGAAATTCCAACCACCTGAAGAAGGCCGGAGCGTACAACGGCCGAAACGTTGTGACAAATATGGCGACAAAGATGAGTACAATAGTCCGACTATGTAAATACTCTATATAATACCTCATCACAAAAATATAGCCAGACTCTGATGACGGAAATATTTTGGTTTATTTTCTTTACTTTTTTATTTGACTTTTTGTAGTCCAGTGAAACTTTTTACACGCCCTACAGCTTTCCTCAGTGATTGATAATAAGTATTGTTTTGTGACCTGGGCGAAACATAAAATCTATCAGACGTTAATAACTCATATACGAGAATCCTTAATCCTTTGCGGTCCCGGATAAATATTCTTATTTACTTTACCTATTTCTCCTGCCCACTCGATAAAGACAGACAGACAGACAGATAGATAGATAGATAGATAGATAGATAGATAGATAGATAGATCGATAGATAGTGATTACGTATGTATGCAATCATGCCTAAGAGTAATAATGTGGGCTAAAAGGCTAAAACCAATACTTGTAAAAAAGCATTTAAATCTTTTTCTCTTTTTTAAATAATTGTCCAGAATTAAAGACTATCATTTTGTTCGGAGAAATCAATTTCTTGTGATGACGGTTAGCTTCCTTTACTAATGAAATTATACGATACGCGTAAAACAAGTGAATTACTTGAAGACTTTAATGAAACAAGTAAGGCTAATATGTGAAATGCTAAAAGAAAACGAAAAAAAAAAAACGCATCGTAAGTGCTGAGATTTATAGCCCATTTCAAGAACCACATCCTGTCGCATTCTGCTTTATTCAGATTATTTCTGTTTTTAGATTGTGTAGCACACACGCATAGCACATGTACTCTAAAGGCGCAGAAGTAAAATACAGAAACACTTATAATATACAACCATAACAACACACACACACATATATATATATATATATATATATATATATATATATATTTTGTATATATGATATATATATATATATATATATATATATATTGTTGGAACAACCATGGAAGGGCCCCAAATATTTCCATCTTTGTTCAAGCAGTGCTATAGTTTTCAAGCACTTCGAACTAGGTTCTAATATATATATATATATATATATATATATATATATATATATATGTGTGTGTGTGTGTGTGTGTGTGTGTGTGTGTGTGTGTGTGTGCGTGTGTTAAAGATGAAATGTACATCAAGTATTGATCTGAATCTGAAAGGATGATTATATTTTTATCTTAACAAAATGGCGAATGATGCAATAATAGGAATCCGACAGGATGATAAAATAAACAAATAATAAACGTATATCAATCTAAGAGGTTTCATTTTTTTAAAGCTTCTTCAGTCAGACATGGAGAGAAAATAATACAGTAACTCTGCTATTTTCAGTTTTCTCTGGGTAAATTCTAATTGGTCAATCACTTACATTAAAACCATAACTTTCTATATAAGCTTATGAAGGTTCTTGTATGTCAAACTAGGCATCCGATGGTTATGTGTATTCATAATAGTGTATTTGTCTCTGACTAGTGGGAATTGTTTCAATTTGTGACGTCAGCCAGCGCAGCTAGGAGTCACATCATTCTCATCGATGGTTGATCTCTTTAAGCTTGTTTTCTTTGTCCTGGTTAGATATAAGTTAAATTATTTAACAAGAGATTCAAAGAACGATGGCGATTTTATATAATGTTTTAGGCCTGTGTTTATAGTTGGTAATAATGTTATTTTTCAAGTTTTCAAAGTATTTTAAAAAAATGGTGTTCAATTAAAAAAAAAGTCCTGCATCTTTTCCATGCTAAAGGAGAGAGCGAGATCGTTTGTCCAATTGCAAGTCTCTCTTGTGTTCGTAGAAGCATGCTTTTAAATCACGTGATTTCTCCCCCCAAAAAAAAAAATGTATAGTAAACAATTTATTTGATCAATCCAGGCATTTGAATTGGTGTTGGTTTTATTTTTCTTCCTAATGATATATCCAATTGTCTTGAAGATGGTGGTAAAAATCCTAGTCTTAGGGATGATTAATTTGTTGGAGAGTAGGATTATGGATTTTGTGTAATTTTTATTATCAGTGTTATTGGTGGTGTTTGTTTTTTTTTTGCTTTGTTGATTGTTGTGTATATGTTGTAGTGACCTCCCTCTAAAGTGTCTCTTAGACTCTCCCGCTTACCATAAGTTTAGTAGGAGAGAAGGAACAGTGAACAGTCTGGTCGACTGTTCATTTCTGTTGAAGTCTTTGCATCGACAGAGAGTAACTCGGACGAGGCTTTGCCGCGGGGCAGAATTTCGTCGGAGTCCCGAACCCGTCTCGGCTGGTTCAAAGGGCTGAGTCTACGGGCGGAGAAACAAACGTTTTCGTCCTTGTGGGGGACTGTTAAATATAACAGTCCACCAGACTGTGCATTTCTGTCGAACTCTGTCTCCCTCGACGAACCCAAAGTTTCGTCGGGGGAGGCAGACAGTCCCTGGTTCGGCTGGTTCAAAGGGAATATTTTTGGCTGAGTCTACGGGCTCGGAGAAACAAACGTTAAACTCGGCCTTGTGCCACATACATTCCTTATGGGGGGACTGTTAAATATAATATAATATATCCACCAGAATATTCATTTCTGTCGAACTCTCTGCTTTGGCAGAGAGAAATGCTTTGACAGAGAAATGCTTTGACGCAGGGCAAAGTTTCGCCTGCGGAGATAGACAGGGCCTGAACCCGTTTAAACGGGTTGTAACATAATTTTTTGTTCGAGCTTACGGCCTCGGAGAACCCACGCTAAACCGGCCTTTTGCCACATATGACCCACGTCGAGGCCGTTAATTATAACAGTGAATAGATTGTTCATCTGTCGAACTCTCTGCATTGAGCGGAGAATCACCAGAACGAGGCTTCGCTGCAGGGAAATGTTAACGTCCGAGGAAGTAGACAGACCCTGAAACCGTTTATACGCGTTCTAAGGGAATATTTTTGGGATGAGAATATGAGCTCAGAAAATACACTGTAAAATCAGCCTTGTTCCACATAAAGGAGAATTTCGAATTTTTAAAAAATGCGGTAAAGAGAGCTCATGTGAAATTACACAATAATAATTCCCGATTAAAAGCGTTTATTTAGATAAGTGGTTTACAAACTTTTTCCCTGAGCCGAATATTTCTAACACTTATTTACGTAATAGCTCTGACCTCTACTATTGAAATGTTTGGTCCATTAGAAACCTCCAAAAGTAAGCATTCATTACATTCGTATCCTTGTAAAATGTCCGACATATTCGTGGTCAGTAATGCATTATGCCTGCACTTGCTGTGATTGCTCTGCAAGAGGAAAATATGTCCCCGATGAACCACGATGGCGTACAGAGAAATCTTTGGTGAAGGTCAAAGCAGGCTGAACGTATCTGACCAGCAAATCACTATTTACTTCCGGCGATCCATTATCCGATCCATAAAGTAGAGATCCAAATACGACGCAGTAATTGCTTCCTTTGACCCGACAGACGTTAGAATAATGAAATTTGATGTGTCAAAGAAAAGAGACTGATTTTCAAAAAGATATAAAACGTGGGTTAGTAAGTGCGGAAGTTAAACAAAGAGAAAGTAAACGAAGGAAATCGTTGCCATCATAAGCATCCATCGCAGTTTGATACATACATACATACATATATATATATATATATATATATATATATATATATATATATATATATATAACGATTTTATTCCTTTGGTAAAATTGCTATTTTCGTTTTCTGTTTCCAGTTTATCTTTTGATTTGACTATGCAATTATGCTTATGTTCTTGTGTTCATTTTCTTTGCAGCTTTATTTTGTTTTGATTTTATGTACTCAATTTTTCATTCTGTCATAATTACTGTCGATATAATTATTCAACTACGCAATCCTCAATTCTAGCGTTGACAGAGTTCAAGATCACTTACGCGGCCTTGTAAATGATGAACACTATTCCAGCCTACTGCCACTTTTGCACAGCCTGTAATTATTCTAACGCTTTTCCATGGCAAATGTTCCGACGAGCCACCAGCTAAGGCTTTTACTGTTTTGCTAAAGCCCCAATTGAATTACCCACATGCCTTTTAGGGGTTTCCCCCCTGAAAGCTTTGAAAACACGTATTTTGTGGAAATGACTCCTGCACCAAAGCTTCCTCGTAAACTGCAATTTAACCACTTCATGTCTAGGTTCATTCGTTCAGTATCCGCCATATCCTCGTAATTTTCATTTCTTACATCCTTCTATTTTTTCCAGATAAAAGAAATTATTCAGTAACTCTTTATATCTATTGGCTCATGGCCCTAGTATTAGGTGAACTTTAGTAAATCAAATCCACTCTCTTTCTTGATAGATACACCCATATTATGTTAATAAAGGTAATTTTGGATTTAATAACCAGAAACACGCTCTGGATTAAGTTATTGTACTTCCTATAATAAACTATTATTGATAAAAACGTCTGTTATGTCCTGAAATGTTTTCATGTCCATTTGTGTAACTGGTGGACGCTTACCATCATTCCATGTTCATCTGTTGCCAATCTCTCTCTCTCTCTCTCTCTCTGTCTCTCTCTCTCTCTCTCTCTCTCTCTGTCTCTCTCTCTCCATAGTTATGCTCACAGTTCTTCGTTGCTCCAATATTCTGTTCTTGGTATTGTCAGCATTGTCCGTAAAACTGTAGGCGTCAAGATATACGTATTATTAAAATGTTTATATTAACAATTTTATTATGAGTAAAATCTCATGAAAAATATCAAAAAATAATCCCTTTCCTTGATTACGCATTTAAAATAATGTTTAGACAAACGCTTCATTTAAAGGATAAATTCATAATAAAGTATTAAAATGTAATAAAAATAATTCATATAAATAATTTTTATATTGTTTTCATTGCCCACTGATTTTAGTCATACACTATGTCAGTATCACGATAAAGATTTGTGGCGATAAAAACAAAATTAATGTTCAGACACAGACGTTTTTTATTTTACGTTATTTTTCTCCAAAATAAAAAAAATGCTCTCGCTCTATAAATTCTGCATTGAGTTTTAAAGGAAATAAAAGACGCAATTCTGGGAATCAGTTCGTCGTTAAACGACATGAATTCGGCTCATATGGGACACCTAAGAACATGCTTATTAACTTACTCCTCCTGCAGGTAATTTGTCATAAAGTGCCCAGCCCTCACTGGGACAGTAAGCATAGCGCTCGTGTGTGATTTTAAGTATATTACAGATGCAAATATAGGCAAATGAATATGAAAGCGAATATAGGCAAATGAATAAGAAAGTGAAAAATGAGGTGTTGAAGATTTGTCCTTTAGAATGAGTTTATCGGACTAAAGCAAATTTTTAATGGAATTATATATGTGCAGGTAAAGGAGTGGAAGATATAAAGCAAAAACGTAGGTTATAATTATGTAACGAGAGGAAAAGCTGATGATGTGGGAACGCTGAATTTTTTTCATTTTTCACTTTATGTTTTTAGTATATATGACGAAAGCATGAACACTGGAATAGAGTCCCAGTAAGGGTTGAAGGCAAGGATTTTAGTAAATGAACATATTTCTAGTTTTCCCACTGACTATTTCCTCGTCTGACATGCTAAATTTTTTTTACTAAATAACATGGCTATACACAGTTGTTTTACGTCAGTAGTGATTTCGATCATTATAGGGTGTCCAAAAATTGCATTTGTCTGCTATATTAACCTTAGCTTTCCTGTAAATTAGTTTGCTTTCTGATTGACAATTTTTACTGTTTCCCTCAACATTTTTGTTCGTTTTTATTGACAACCAACTTTGCTCTTTATTTTTTTTTACTACTGTATTTTTTATCTTTTTCCGTTTGCCTTCTACTGGGTTATAAGATGGCAAATCTCAAATCATGTAAGCTGGTAATATTTAGAGAATTGCTGCAACATATTCTTGATACTTCTATATACTTCAATTGACCTGCAGCTACAACAATAGTCAATATGTAACGTTGCGATACATCCACATATTTGTATAGATAGTGGCAAAAATATCTCAGTTTTATTGCTATATTGCTGCAAGAATGAACGCGTGCATCTTTTATTATACTCTGTTGGACTACTAAACACATGAACGTGAGAATGAATAAATAAGGATGAAATGAACGGTTCGCAGAATGTGTATAAGGAGAGATATATCAACTTTGAAAATTGGTCAATGATATCAATGGTACATAAAAAAAAAAAAAAGACACTCACCCATTTCTCAGAAGGGAAATCAATTATATATATTGGATGACCAATGGTAAGAACGAAACACTTTTGTGCAAAAGTAACATAATTATAAGTACGGAAAAGATTTGAAAGAATCTTGTTTGCCTAAGAACGGATCTCTGAATAATAAAATGTAGAAATATATTTTAAAAACCAAAATAATACTCGAAAACGAATTCCAAATTTTTTCATACATGAATATTCTGAAAAATAGAAAGTCATGGATAAAGACAAAATTGTGGAATTAAAATATCGCAATTTTTTCCCCCAAAAAATCAACATATATTTTATTTTTTTTTACTATTTTCTTCCTCGGTTAAAGGAGGGGAAGAAGTGTAGAAATAAGGAACGGGAAATAATATCAATTGAATTTCTCTGCATGATGTCAATTAGACACTGTCGCGCCTGCCTGATCGACAACAAAATGGTGTGGGGGGTGCAGTTCTCTTGAGCTTTGTTTCTTTACAACCGGTGAATTGGCGCCAAAACAAACGAGGCGCGCCAACGGCAGCGACCAGTGAACGCGGTTAATGGCACATAAGCTGCTTATTGTCTTAGCGCCTTGGTTGCGTCGATGAATGAGAAAGGAAAGAAAAAAGGAGTGGATGGGACAGATCGATCAGGCAGAGGTAAAAATAAGAAAGAGTTAAGAGGAGGAGGAGGAAGTGGTAGGAAATATTTAGAAGAGAAGGCAGGGTTTTGTAAATGAGAAAAAAGAACGAAAAAGAAAGCAAATTAAAGAATGTGTTCTAAAAATAAATGCCATGACTGAAATCACATCGCACGTCAGAAATTGGCATGTAATATTAAGGATGAAATTAAAAAAAGAAAAAAGTAGCGAAATTGAAATAACAGAAAAGAATGGAGAAGATTGAGTTAATAAGTAAGTACTGAACTAAAATCAAATAAATTCTGTCTTCCTGAAGACTGAGGTAACATGCTTCTGGTACATGATGCCCGATAATTCTCAACAAATTAATTTTAGGGCTGCCTTATCTCAGTTGTAAAATCAGTACCCACATTTCATTGATTTCATTTTGTGCGAAATTAATTTAAATCCAGGGAAATCAGTAATTGAATTACAAAACTTCACTAAGCGAGTAAGAATGTTTAATTATCTGTAATAAAAAGAAATTGAGGATGTCCAGGTTTTGGAAGCCGTAGACAAAAATCCATTTACAGTCAATCCGACCTGCTGTATATATGTATACATCTGTATTTCATTCTATTTTATGTTTTAAATATTCAGTTAAATTTGAGATAAATTTGTTTTGTTTTTGTAAACGTGTTCAACATTGACTTAAAACAGTATATCAAAATGTTAAAATCTCAAGTATTATTATCATTTAAATGCGTGCCTTTCTTTAATAATTTCAGCCTAAGCAAGATAATAAAGCTACTAAGAAACAAGAGGTTACTGAGTGGTTGAGAATATGAGAAAATATACTATCAAGGAGAAAAAAAACAACAAGAATTAAAAAAGACAGAAAATAACGATTGACATTGCATTTAAATTTTTGAACAACAATGTTGGCTGGAAAGCAAGAAGCTAGAAGAGTGTTCTACAAGTGAATAGTGAGAGAGAAGAAACTGTTAGCATAGAACTTACAGTTATATGTAGTCATTTCAGATGTAAAATGAATGAGACTTTACCGCCAATTTAATACTGCGCTAAAATTCATAAATCTAGGTAGGATAGAGGAAAGTTCATCTGAAAAATTACTATGAAAGTATTTCTAGAAAAAGCACAATTAGTCTTCGTTAGGTCGAGAAAATGGATGAATCCGAGATGCAAGATCTGGAACAACAATATTGCAGATTCTTCCTTTGGTTTTATCAACAATCTCTTAATGTACAGCAAGAGCATCAGATTAATTGAGTCAGCTATATTCAAGGCAAGGATAAATGATAGATTATATACAGTATGCGATGGGTAAATTATCGCAATATTTTATTTCTAATTTTGCGCATGCGCGTTATTTGTTTGTGATTTTATCAACTGCATCGCAAAATAAAGTTAGTCAGGCACCGTCTCTGAGAAAAAGAGCTCCATGACGCAATTCACTCCACCAGAAATTTGGAAACGGCATGCTGTATAGCTTAGCATTGGCTCCGGAATTTCCAATACGAACATTTCAGTGTGTGGGTGTCAATCTGAATTCAGTGCAGAGAATTCGGAAAGAGTTGGATGGTCTAATGGTGATTACAAATGTACGACATCTATGAAAACTCATTCTGATCGTTCTGATAAGAAAAGAACTCCCGAATTTGTTTGCGATTCTCTCAGACTCAAAAAGGAGCCCGGCATCAAGTGCCTTAATGAAGTAGTGTTGACTTGCGTTAAGAAGGTAAAACCCTATGTCCGGCAACGGGACTCTGAACCAAGACAAACAAGCAGGAGAATCTAATTCTGTGACCAAATCACCCCTTGCTTCAGGCCCAGACTTAAACCCCTTTGATTATTATGTGTGGGGCGCAGATGAGCGAGAGACTAAAAAACACCTTGTTACACCAAAGATGAACTGATACCAAAGATTATGGCAGCATTCAGCAAAAGAGTTGCAGGAGATTCTTAAGTTGTCTGGAGGCCGTGGTTGAAGTCAATTGCTATTTTATTTTTGGTGTAATTTTGTTAAATATATCTGTTAAAATTGGACATCAGAGACATTTGCATGTTTTCCTGATTTGGACGACAATTTATCTATCGCATCCTATATATGAAAAATAGACACTGGCGAAAAAACAGTGAACCAAGTTTCCTAGCTGAATAATTAACCATTGATTTAATACATTCTTTCTACTTCATGTCATAGGAAAACTGAACTGATAAGGCGCAATGAGTCCGTCTTCTCAAGGTTTTCATTAGCTATGCTGATGGAAGGCAAGAAGGGTTCTCTCAGACATTTAAAAGAGAGCTGTCTTGTTTTGAAGGAGTTAAAATTAATAAAAAAGACGCCGTGATTTTGTTTTGTGATTTTTTAAACTCTGTTCTGGTAATAAAATTATGCTTTTTTTAAGTTATTTACCTTAAAATGTTACTATACCCAAAATCATAGTGCGTATTTATATTAATCTGTTATGACCTAATCAATTTACAATACAATTTGAAGAATGAGATGTTATTAGGAAGTTTTTTTTTGTTTGTTCCAAAATTAATTAAAAGAACAATGAAAGATACATATTTCAGTGTTTCAAAGCACAAATATAAAAAAGTAACTGATCAAAAAAGATAAGTCAAATTTATTTTTTTGTGATTTTTTAAACTCTGTTCTGGTATTTGGTTATTGAGATTGGTGGGGGGGCATAATAATGATAACCTTTTTCTAAGTTATTTACCTTATTAAGAGTTAGACTAATCCTAAGCTTTAATAATAATATCAAATTTCAGCTTTTGTGAAATCCGGCCTTTTCAGATATCTATAGCGTAAGTTCCAGAGCAACATAATTAATATGTGAGTGTTGTCTTCCTTTCACTCTTCTTGCCTATGAATGTTTAGTTTTCGTTTTTTAGTACTGCTACTCTTGCTAATAATTTTTACTCTTTTATCAGAGTCTATATATACTCGGATCAGGAATTGAAATCACGATGTCACATATTTAAGAAACAGCAACTTGGCCCAATATTATGCGAACTTAGAATAAATACGGATATAATGATATGTATCTTACTCTCTATTTTAACATGACTTCTAAGACATTAGCCGTCACAGTTTTCAAATGTTAAAATAAGTTTAGCGTTCTTGTATAATATGGTCCCAACATTACCAAATATTATATTATTTTGACACACACACGGTCTCTACCCACCTTCTCTCTCACCCAAAGAAAAATATATATATATATATATATATATATATATTTCAAAAGTTAAAAAAACAAACAGAAGAACTTGGTAAACCAAATAAAAGTGAGAATAATATCAAGAACCAAAATTCAAGGAGTATGGAAGATCCTGAGATCTTCATAATCAAACTCAATGTAAATAAATACAGAACTAATATTTAATGACACAAAAAAATAAAAGGTAACCATTAAGGTACCATTACAATAATTTATTTCACTTTGTTTTTTAGAAAAACATTCATCATTTTTTAGACATCTAAATTTCTATCAAGCATTGAAATCCATCTTTTACATAATTTTGTTAAAACAAAATTACAGCTTATATGTTTCGATTCACTCCTATCCCCCTCTCTCTTTGCCGTAACACTTATTTAGATGTATCTGTATTACTGTTGTCTATATCTCCTTTCCATTTTTCCTTTTGTAGATTTTCCCCCACTACCCTCCCATTCCTATATATCATTTCCGTTAAGTTAACCATATAAATAGGTCACGATTCAAGGTTCTCCTCCCAACCCCAATATAAAACATGCTTAAGAGAAATATGAAATTAATCAAACCCCTCCCTATACTCTACTAGAATTTGTCTCGTTAACTACAACTATCACCGTCCCTGTTAAATTACAAAAGATTACACTACCCATCAATTTCTAATCCAATTTATCCTTTCTTTTCGTTATTGGAAGTGTTACCTGATGATCCGGAGTCCTTCATTCTTCAAAAAAGATTTTGGTGAAATAAATTATTGTAATGGTACTTATTACATTCTTAACGTGGTCTGTCTTTGGTCTGTTTTTCATTAAATCATTAGGTCTATATATATATATATATATATATATATATATATATATATATATATATATATATATATATATATATATATGGAGCGAAGTGTCCATGTATGCACCGCATGCCTTACATTTCTTTCCAAGATAAATAATTTTGTGTTTTCCCATTTCTTGGAAAATACAGAAAATTGTTACAAGCTATATTATTTAGTGAGTGTAAGTAGAGAAAACGCTAGTTGTTTAGTAAGATATGACGCAAGTAAGAACAATGAATTTATCAGCTTTATTAGGGAGCATGAGAGGCAGAGCATGATAGTGTGTGAGTGAAAGAAAAACAGTCACCGTAAAGCAGAAATTCTTTTGCCTGCATTATAAAAGACTTTAGACTTCCTTGTTTTATTATTCCCTTCAAGCTGACTTCATGAAAAAGAGAGACAGAATAATAAAGTGGGGACACAGAGAGAAAGCTACCGAAAACAGCAATTCTTTTGTTTGCTTCCCAGCTGTAATTAGCCAGGGGACACTCTCATCTGAAGCAATGGCGTTTTTCTTGTGTTCGGCTGAAATATAAGACTTGTCTATTCAAAGGACATATAGATGTACAGATTTAGAAAATAAATCTCTATTATTCAGTTCTGAAGAATATATAGGGAATGACTGACGACTAGGTTTCCCATAAAAAATTCTTTTTTAATGACTTTTAAAAAGTTTTAACCCCTGGGGGGGTATATTTGTTCCTTCTTAAGAGACGGATTCAATCATTGGACAACTATCCAGAATGTTTCTGATCCATTCATACGTTGAGCGGAAAGGAACAATTTGTGATGTATATTTTTTGTATTTTTCATCTGTTTCAATGTCTTAGGATGTAATTTTAAATGTTCAAAATGATTTTTAAGTTAGATAAAAAGATTTCTTGATAATATTGTATATTATTTCTTTAAACATGTTAAATTTTGTCAAAAGACATTTAAAAATAATCACAATACCTAATTTCAAAATTGAATTAAGTTTTTAAATTCGAATTTCATGTAATAATGTTGGTGTAATTTCGATGAAGTTCGTTTTAACTTTATAGTAAAAGAACAGTAGTGTAATTGTAAAAAAAATAGATTAAAACAATATTAATTTAGTTTGCGTCAAAATCACGAATTTTCATTTTTCTATTCATCAATCAACACTATTTTCTGACATCTATCGTCAAGCGATAGGAAACGTATTTAAACATTTATTCTTAATTAATATAAAAATGTCTATGTCTCGTTAAAACAGAAACTGTTAATTTGATGAATTGGGAACATAATTAAACCAAAATTAGGTAGTTTTGTTTCTTAAAAAGCAGTGAAAAACAACTTTTCACACGAGGAGACTGTTTCCCTCTTCGCCTTGGTGATTAGCATGCATAATGGACTGCATGCCCTGGTTCCAATGCCATCCTTCGCCACTAGCATATATAACTGCCACAGCTACTTCAAATCAGTAATATTTGCTAGAACAGGGTTGTATAGTAGCTTTCTCTAATAACAGAATGTTCTCGCAAAAACGTACTACCTATTTCTCTTGTGAGTTATATTCAGGCCCTCTGAAAATCTCGTCGATGAAGAATAGACTTGAAGCAACTGAAATGTGTTCATACCGATGGATGCTGAAAATAACATGAAACGAACAGGTGAAGAAAGGTGAAGCTTAGGTAAAATGGAAACAAAAAGGAAACTTATAATAACGATCACTGGGATTTATAAGGTACATCACGAGGAAAGAGGACTTGCGAAACTTGATACCCACATAATCTACCTAGAGAGGTTAAGGAAATAGAGGCGGGGCAAGTTTTAGGAGCGATAAGAAAAAGAGAGGACGGGGAATATCACTGACACGATACGAATAATAATAATAATAATGTCTTCTAAAATGCTGCTGCCAGGCATTTTGTTAATTTTCTGCCCAGACTACAATTATTATCAGTACAATAAATTTAATTTCCCACTTTTTTTTGTCACGATACGAATAATAATAATAATAATAATGATAATAACATCATTTTGTTATTATAATAATAATAATAATAATAATAATATTATTTTGTTATAATACTACTACTACTACTACTAATAATAATAATAATTATTATAATAATTAAAACTGCTCTCTATTAATCACCACAGGGATCCTTCCCTGCCCTCCGTAGGAATGTCTGACGCTCAAATTCTCGAGACCACCTCTCTGCGGCTGCTCGGTATCACGTTGACTGCTTACCTGAGATGGAACAACTACATTGAGTCAATTGCTTCGTCCACCGCAAGAAAAGTTAGCTCCCTGTGCCGTGCCAGAAAATTTTTCTCCACAGAATCGATCCTTCAGATCTACAAATCAACAATTCGCCCTTGCATGGAGTATTGCTGCCAGATATGGTCTGGAGCCCCTTCTTTTTGCCTCGGAGTTCTTGATAAGATCCAAAGGCGGATATGCAATGTAATTGGCCCTGCTCTGCTCGTCTACAGTCGCTCTCTCACAGACGCGTCTTTTTACAAATACTTTCATGGTAATTGTTCCGAGGAGCTGCATTCGCTGGTTCCCAGACTTCATGAATCCAAGCGCCCTACGAGGCTGGCATCCCGCTCTCACCCTTTCACTGTCGAAACTATTAAATGTAGCCGTCTCTTATACTCCAATAGCTTCATATCTCGCACCTCTCGCCTGTGGAACTTCCTTCCCTATTCCATTTTCCATGAGAGCTATAATGTCCAACTATTCAAATGTAATGTCAATCGACATCTCCAGTTGCCTTGATCTATACTTCTCCACATCCTTTCCTCTATCATTCCTATCTGGTTTTTGCTCCAAATCCTCTGTAACCACTTGTGTCCTAGTGCCTTCCCGCCTTGCTTGGGGTGAATCGCTTAAAAAAATAATAATAATGATAAAGGGAACAGATCAAATTGAAAAATTCCCAGGAAAACTTATCTTAAGTGAAATACAAAAATTGTCTTGATAATTACAGATACAAAGTAAGAACAACTTTGTTCATGTAATTCTAGTGATGTTATGGAAGTTAGAAGAACAAATTATGAGATGTAGCCAAAACAACACACCACTACAGGCCTTATATCTTCGCGCAGAGTGGTTAAGTAGTGTGACCATAGCAAAAATCGAAACATAATAATAATAACAACAACAACAATAACAACAAAAATAATAATAATAATAATAGTAATAATCAAAATGGAGTTTCAAATGGGCGTAGAGATGCAACTACAGCACAATACACCGGCTGAAACTGCAAAATACCTAACCGACCAGATACAGAAGCGATGGCAAGATAAACCGCTTCATGGCCAATACTCTGCCCGTACCAAACAAGCTGACGTAGACAAAACCCGTACCCATCAGTGGCTACGTAGTGCAGGGTTGAAAGCGGAAACTGAAGGTTTTATCCTTGCTGCGCAGGACCAATGCTTGCTAACTAGGAATTATCAAGCACATATACTAAAATATTGTGTTAGCCCCAAATGCAGATTCTGTGATAAATATCCAGAAACGATTGATCATCTTGTATCAGGTTGCACGATGTTGGCACCCACTGAATATAAAACCCGACATGACAGAGTGGGCTAATATCTGCACTGGAAAATCTGCAACTTCTACGGGAAGGAAACTGAAAAAAACTGGTATGAACACCACCCAGACCCGGCTACGGAGATAGAACCTGCTACAATTCTATAGGACTACACAATACACACTGACAGAACAATCAAGACCAACTGGCCAGATATTGTTATTAGTCCACAAACAAAAACGGTGCCTCCTTATTGACATGGCAGTCCCTGCTGACTGCAATGTAATTTTGAAGATATTCAAAAAGTTGTCAAAATACAAAGACCTTGAAATAGAAATCTCGAAAATGTGGCATATGGGAACATCAACAATCCATGTTGTAGTTGGAGCCCTAGGACTGGTTGGAAAATATTGCAGTAGACTAATTGAAGGGATTCCTGGAAGTCCATGCCTCAAGGAGATACAAAAAATTGTTCTGACAAGTACAGCCCACACCTTACGAAGGGATTTATCTATGTAATTTAATTTGTTTTTTCTTTTTGTCAGTGGAAAGTGTCATGACGCCATTTCTAACCTTAGGAAAAGAAATGTGTAAACGCCAGAAATCAAAGAAAATAAAAATAATAATAATAAATGAAAAAAGTGGGAAATTAAATTTCTTGTGCTGATAAAAAAAGTGGGAAATTAAATTTCTTGTGCTGATAAAAAAAGTGGGAAATTAAATTTCTTGTGCTGATAATAATTGTAGTCTGGGCAGAAAATTTTAGAAGACTTTATTATTATTATTATAATAATCATTAATAATAATAATAATAATAATAATAATAATAATAATAATAATAATAATGATAATTAATTCATTGATTGATTAGCATAGAATACCACATATAGTGTGTCGCGATTTTGATTCCTAATGAGTGTGCTCAATAGGAGCAACTGTAAAATAATGAAATAAAATAAATAAAGAAGTGTTTTTGTGTTTGGGATTATAAACATTAACTGTAATAATATAAGCATAAACAGATAACAAGGGTCAATAAAAAGAAAACCTAGGAAATGAATAAGAAATGTAACATTGGGAAATGAGAAAACGAAATAGAGAATAAAATATATGTTTTATATGAAAATTTTTTGCAGTGGTTTAAAAAACTGTAGAAATATTACAGAAATTTGTTGGTAGTGGGGAACTGAAGAAATAAATAGGAAAATATCGGAAATTAAAAAAAAAAGAAAATGAGAAAATTTACGTAAATGAACTGATGAAATAAAGCAATGAAAAAGATGAATAAATAACACATTACAAAATAAAAGGGAACTGAGGCAAATCAATAGCTGAATGGAAGCACTGAATGCCTTTTCTTATTTCTGAACAGAAAAAAAATAACGTAATAAAATGTAAAAGAAAATTCTTAATAAACCTATTCGGAAGTGACCATTAAAATGAGGTAGAATGTTTTGGCGGGAAACTAACATGCAGAAGAAAAATAGAATAAAAATGGTGGACTGCATAATGGCGACGGGCAACAAAAATAATAAAAGTAAGAGACTTATTGGCCGTTGATTCGTGGATGACCATATATATATATATATATATATATATATATATATATTTTAATTACGTACAACTTGACCATAAATAAATAAATGATTGGATGGAAGAAAAAATAAAAAAATAAAAAATCTCTGGCGTCACATAATGTAACATTAAAAAACGCAATGCATAAATACACTCAGAGTTATAGAAAAACATTGAAAATAATGGCATTTCAAAATCATAAGTTAAGTAATCAGAGAATGAAAAACAAGTTCTTCTACTTAATGATTTCATTAGATATTTCATGTTCTAAATGGCGGCTAACAAAAGCAATGGCCTCGGTTTCTGCTTTATTGATGTGCGTTTATATTATTCGTTTTGCTTTTCTTCGACCAAAAATCTGCTTTTTTTTTCTTTTCTCCATTTACATTTTGTTCAACTGGACAAGGCAAAAACACGTACACTGATATTTATGCAGAATAACATAACACAAAAGATCAAGAACACAGGGAAACGAAACAAACAAAAAAAATCGAGGAGGCATCAAGTACAAAATGATTGTGGGGAAAAATTCAGGAAAATAATTCTAAGACATAATTAAAAATCACAATAGAAAACATTCATGATTAATTAAACAAATATGTAATATTTTCCAGCATTGGATATTTTATATTAAAATGTATCCAAATATAACATTGTGCACAATGCCCTTCAATAACGGAGAGGATAAAGAAAACAGGTATGTCGTCACATGATATCGTGACCTCAATATCAGTGACTATACATACAGTAATCCATAAGGCATGAGTAAGAAATATGTCTAGAAATTACGAAACAATTACTTTCATATATTTATAGAATCAATGAAATCAATTTTCAGAACATATCTAATTGCTTTATCCCAAAGGCTTTCAACCAACAACTAGTGACATCAAGTCGCATTTCTTGACTGTATCCCTTTAACTATTCTAACTGATATTAATTGTGCCGGCTTCAAGAGAGTTTCGAGCATAAATCGGAATCTCAAAATTTCTAGTCATTTATACAACTTTTCAAGAATGTTCCAAGTGAGTCGATAATGACAGGAACAATTGTCACATTTGGAAACAGTTATACTTTTGTTGTCAGGAATAAAATAGTCAACCAGTTCTTCCAATTCTATTCTTTTAAATTGTTGGAGCATTGATATCAACTGACAAATCTTCCTTTCCTTGCGTGATTAAATTGATATCATGATTTAAAATAGCTAATCGCTTTTAGTTTGAACGATCCTCATTTTAATAGCTTTGACAGGATTTGCTGTGTGCATAAATGGTTCTTTTACATGTTCATAGGAAAGATTATGTAGGTTTCCCAGTTAATCACAATTCCAATGCAATCATGCTTCCTCATCTTTATTCCGATTTGATTGGCTTCATCATTCGTTTATATGTATAAAAATTTTCTTTTATTGTTAAATGCATTTGCCGTTTTATTAGTTGATGCTGTAAGAATTACACTTTGCCAAAGATATTCCTTCATTATGGCGGTGACCATCATTAAGCGTTAATGTTTACAGTTCTAATGCTAAAAGAAATAAATCATTAACGGGCCAAAAAATTCAAACAGATTTTTTAAAGCTCCCAAGATAAAACCATTAAAAAGTTTTTCACACAAATTTTAGACGGTGAAACATTTTACAGAATGTTAGCTGTGTGCAAGAATAAGGTTTAATCAATTCTTCATTTAGAAGATTTGAGCACGGCATGTGTTAGCCGAAATGCGTTTTGCATTGGAAATGTTTCACATGGAGACAAACTTGTTAATAACTTAGTTTACGAACTACTGAAGAAAGAATGTAAATCGAAGCACAAAATATTATGGCAGAAAGAGAATATCAAATGTTGAATATATTGTGACTGGAAACTGAGGACAAAAACAGATCGTCCGTATATATATTTTAAAAAGGTTAGTTTAAACTGAGACATGTTCAACTGATAATGGTAAAGGTGTTTTGCGCGACTGTCTAAAAAGGCGAATGTCTGAGTCAAAAATCAGCCTTCGAATTTGTAGATGTAAAATACACTATAGCATCGAGGACTATCGTCAGAATAAAATGAATCAACTAGCTCAGCTATGAAGTTGAAAAGATTGCCGATATATTTACATCTGATGTCCTGCAAGAAAACTGGATAGTCCACGTTTGTCATTGACAAACAACAACGACAATATTGATATGTTGAGAAGTTAAAATAACGCCATGAAATATCTAAGTTGATCATATTAACAAACTTTCGGGAAATAATCTATTTGGAATGAAATGTTGCGTCTTAAACCAATTTATAAATTCTAATATACTATATATAATAAAATGTTAACAAAATATAATCGGAAGAATATAAGAAAATTATATGAAATAAATTCATTTTTCATTATAAATCGCCATATTATGACAGTTCTTACCCAAGAGGGAAAACATTTTTGGGTATCTGTATGTATTACTTGTTTAACGTGATAGTCCATTCTTAACAATTTCGAATCATGTCTCTCCGCAATATGTAATCTTTCACTTCCATCCAGCAAGAGCAACGTTTTAAAATTCCCTTATCATTTACCACGTATTCCGAGAAATCGTATTCAAAATAAACCGTTCCAAAACAGAAACAATGATCCGGATTTGGAATAAAAGCATTCATGTAATATATCTTGAATCTCTCATTAAAATTCAGAGTGAGAAACTAGTAAATACCAAACACTTCCAATATAACGTTATATGAATCAGTTTAAAATAATAATATAGGAGATAAGGGAATTTAATAGGGAATAGGCTATGCTATAGGGAGTTTCGGCCAAGACAGTATGACAAAATATGCTACTAAGCCAAAATATTAGCCTAAGGACTAGAGTCATTGTCTTGAATTGGCTCATCATGCATAACGCCAAATCCGTTCAGAAATATCTAAGCTGTTAGCTGCAAATAACCGCATTCTACAATCATTGATATAAATGTTTAAAGCCTGTGAACTTTGGTGAAGATCATTCTTCTTCGAATAAGTGAACTGGCGCTGCAACTTCACAAACAAAAAGCTGTGTCAGATAAGAGAAACATGTTGACTTTCAAGAGCAACAAATACCTAAATGGTCTCATATGAAACTCGAAGAGAAATAATGATATGATATTGATGTTCGATGCTACTTCAAATCAAATGTTATGAAGGAAGCCTCCTTTATTAGCGGAAAGAGCGATAACAGCACCTGGGCTTGAGGAACCTATTTTTTGAAAATTGTTTTAAGATAAGGATTTACTGAATATCAACCGACCCATTAACTGTTTGCTCAGTCAATGAATGCCGAATTGTTTTATTTTTTTTTGTTATCCATTCTTCAAGAACGTACGATTTTCCCCTGCTTTACTTCGATATACCACGTGACTGTTAACTTCCACAAAAAACTCTAATCCTCGCTATATGTATCAAGCAACAGTTTCTTAATTGTTGCAATTTTCCTTGTGTGGTCTCTTCAGCATATTCCCAGAATTCTGTGTAAAACCCCCTGATCATTTCACCTTCTACTCTCTGCCATCTGAGATAAACATTGTAACAAACCTGTTCGTTTAAATGATTTCTCATCCTGGTAAAAAATAAATAATTTGAAGTCAGTAGAATTTAAACTCTTCAGAGAACAATATTCCTTGAAGATGCTATGGACAATGGGAGGTGTCCTAAAAGAGTTCACTTCTTCCACTGTAAATATCTCTCGAAACCTTCGGTATTATTCAATAATATTAAAAATTATGTGGAACATAAGATGGAAAAAAAAGCTTTCTGGAGAGTTGTATATTTTAAAATACTAGCCGAATCTCCCTCTTTCAAATAGAGAAAGTAAGTTGTAACATATGTTCTCTTAATTTTATCAATAATAACATTAATTTCACAACGGATTAATTGCACTTATTGTTCAAGTAAATACGATGAAAAGTTATTTCATATACAACTTTTTAAATTAAATCGAAATAAATTGAATTTAAAATTCCGTATATTTAAAATATTCTAATATTTTATTAAAAATTCAAAGTACATGTAATTTGTTGTAGCAAGAAAAATTAATTCAGCAAAATTACAGTTTTTTGTAGTTTGACTTATTTAAATAATTCTGTACTTTTCCGCTCCCTTCAACTAATTTGTGGAAAACGTTGTTACGATGAATCCATAAATAAATAAAATCAGTAATTATCGATGCTAGACGTAAAATTCGATTTAAAATCATGTTACAGTTTTAAATTATTTATTTCATGTCAGCTACATTAAACAAAAAAGGTTTAGGAAGATTGCAGTCATTTTACTTTCTCATTATAAATAAACACGCTGATACTGTTTCTGATAAATTACCAACGAATCTGTATAAGGCAGATATGAGTCATTTCTATACTAACAAGATGAATTAGAAAAAAAAAACTTTCTAAACATAAAAAATGCTTATATTTGGCCGTTATAAAAATGTATTAAAAATAAATAACTGAAATGAAATCTGTCTGTATCTTTGAGCTAAGTTATGATTATTTACATTATTTACATTATCCGGACCTGATTTTCATTGTCATATTCTCAACGTTTCTGCCGTTGTACGCTCCGGCTATTTTTACCCTTTATTTCCTCAAGGACATATGATCCAGTGGATAAAGACGTTGGTTAGATCCAGTGACTACACCCTAAGAGTTGTCCGCTACAGCAGTGGTGAACCAAAAATTTGAAGGGTTAATTAAAGGGGAAATAACACACCTAGAGAGGCATAGTACTTAGAACTAGTAAAATCTACACCGGTGAATGAAATAAAGAGATCGGTTTGAAATTCCAGTCGCCTGAAGAAGACCAGACCGTACAACGGTCGAAACGTTGTCAATATGGCAATGAGGATAACAGTCCGAATAATGTAAATACTCAAATGAAATATTTACTAAGATATGCTTTTGAAATTTTTTTATGTAAATTAAATATTAGCGCTCATGTTGTTAAAGTTATTTGTTAATGCAAAATTTATATAAATAAATGAAAAATAAAATGATCTCTTAATATTCCGGGTTCTTTTTTTTAAGTTGTATAATGTGGGGATACAAATAAAATTAAAAATATGCAAATTTTCAACGATGAATGTATGATATGGAACACTGATTTTTGCTTTTAAATGTAATTCCAGTTTGATTAGGATAGTGTTTTTTTTAATATTTATGGGCAAACAACACAGCAGAATGTAAACAAAAACATCAGTTTTTCGAGTCTAGTTCTCAACATAGATTTCATTTATTTTCAATCGTGATATTGCAACTTTGAATAAATATTTTATCAGCCTTATAAGATGTTTTCTTACTCATAGACGACATACAATGATCATCTCGAAATCATAAACGAACCGCAGTCATTTGAATCTTTCAATCAACAGAAATATATGCCTTAGGAGGTTAACTCAGGGGTCTAGGCTAGATGAAGCATAGGTTTTTGCCTGTGTATTCTGGTTGCATACATGGTCATTTAATATTGCAGAAATATTTCTTATATTTAAATCCGGCGTAAATCGAAGATTTCATGCTTTGATGAAATGATACCATTTCGCATGTCCTTTAAAAATATAGCTCGTTTCTGGCTCCTAAACAAAGTAAAAACTGGGAAAAGAGATATGATTGCTTGGAAACGAATTCTTATGAGAACAGTGCAAACAATTGCAATTCTAAAATAATATCTACACAAAGCAGATATGTCTGAAAACAAATGAAAAACACAAAATCCAGCCCATAAAAATGTTGAATTAGCGCGACAATTTCCCAGTTCAAACATACCATAGAATAAAACAGAACAGAATATTCGAAAATATATGAACCTGGATAATGAAAAGGAAAAACTTAGAACACTAAAGTGTAGTTTGCACGGTGGGATTGATCCTGTAAACTTTATCAGAAACGTTGTTGAAGTTCTGATATTATGTAGTTAAGCGAACTGCTAAAACAGATAAAATGCGAAGGCGAGAGCTGAAATTTCAAGGACGCCTGCTGTCACTCAATAACCAATCTAGGACGACGGTTATGTAAACTCAATGAAGTATTATTATTCAAGCTGTCAGAAAAGGAATGCAAGAACGCATGAAAAAAAACAAACAAACAAAAACAGTGATAATCTGGGAATTAAGGAAAAATGGTATCAGAAAAAGGCAGAAGTTTGATAACCAAAACGACCACTCCATCCACGTAAGATGGTTGCGATAAGCGACGCACATCAGGTGTGAGCATTAAATAATAATAATAATAGCAATAAAAAATCAGAAGATATTATTTTCCTGGAGACAAGAATGTAAACAATCTGCAGAGAAATTAGACGGCGTATTGCTTATCGGTGAGTTATTTTGTGTTATATCTTTGTATTTTTCCTATGTTGCAAGATAATACAAAAAGGTAACAACAACGTGATGATTTCTTATTTTTTTACAGGTGCAATCTCTCTCTCTCTCTCTCTTTCTCTCTCTCTCTCCACACACATATGTGTGTGTGTGCTCGAGTCGGGGGTGCTTGTGTGTAATAAATACAGTATAGTCAAGAAGCAATCCTTGTCTCATATTGGGTAAAATGTTTTGTTTCATTCTTTCGCGTGTATGTTGCTATTCTTGCAACCTTTCGCTAAAACCTATTCCATAGTTGTGCCATACGATGTCATGTTCGTTTGAAATTATGCGCTGTTAATTGAAAACATAACGTAACTCATGATGTTTATCGACTTAATAGCTTCATCACGTCTAAATTCTAAAACTTCCTTTGTAAATTTCCCTCACATATCAAATGACATATTCAACACCAGGACAATGTGAAAAGCTTACTGAATATTTCTATCCGTTCTCTAAGTCATTCTGTTTTACTGACATTCAGTCGCTCTATCATTCTCTCTCTGATGTTGATTTAGTCTTTATTAATTCTAATTTTCATTTTTCCATTAATAATAATACTACTTTCATAATAATAATAATAATAAAATTAATTGTAATTAGTATTAGCTTTATTATTATCTTGTAGTTACAGATAAGAACTTCCTTACTTGAATATGCACTTTTGTATTATTAATTCTCTTATTACGTTTTGTAATCTGGTGTAGGGTTTTGAATACACAAGGTGCATTAAATTATGTCAAGTCGCAACAAGGATCTCAGACAATTATTCCATTCCATTTGATTTCTGGCGTATACTAATTTTTTTCGGGGTCCCAACCTGTGACCTAAGCTCAGAAATAGCATCATGACATTTTCCACTGAGCATTTGAAAAAAAAAATGATCACATACAGTTTACATAGGTAAATCACTGCGTATTACTTTAATGTTTTGTATTACTTTAAGGTTTGGCTTATCAGGAATCCGTTTAGCATGTTTATCAGCACCTTTTCCAAACAAACCGAAATGTTTTATTAGATTTCGATTTCAACGTGCTTGTACTATGATAGCTTTTTGAAAATCTTCAACGATACTTTACAATCTAGAGGAAATGCCATATCAATAAGAATACATATTCTGTTTTGTGATCTCTGATCATGATGTTCAGGGTGATTAGTTTTGATTGTTTGCCTGTGTGTCCCGTAAAACTGTTCCATATCCTATTGGGTCTGGGTTGTGTTCATAAAAATTTCTTGCAGTTTCCTTTCCGTAAAAGTTGTATATTTTGCTTTCAATTTCTTCGGCAAAGAGTTTGATATCATCCATGTAGAATAGATGATTAAAAAAAAATTCTTTTTTATTTGTATCCAAGGCTATTACTGTTTTGTTTATGCTAAAGGTGTATTAAGCACAGACAGAACGAAATGGGCGACAAGAAGTCTCCTTAAAAGTTGTCTCGTCGGATATTCAAAAATTTGCAAGTGGCAGTACCTTTGGTGTGATTTAGGTATTATATTAAGGAAATTATCTATCACTGAGGAGAATTTGTACATTTCCAAAGCCTTATAGATCCAAAAGTGTGGCATACTATCAAAGGCTTTACGGTAATCTATCCAAGCTGTGCTGAGATTTCTATATTTTTTCAATCAATTTTCCAGGATCATTTTAATTATTAGTATTTGATCTTTGCAACCGTGTGAACCACTTCGAAATCTTGTCTTTTCCACGGGAGGAACGTTGATTTTACCGAGAAAACAGTAAGTATATGCTATACCGGAACATACCTATTCTATTGTAATAGACTCTCCCACACGATGTCGGACATTAACGTATCAACCATCACAACTAGATTGCTGCGTCATTAACTATTATTTCAAGTTCCTAACGTTTTGTACGTCGAACCTATTTAGGACCGACTTAGTGAAATACAAGCCTTCTTTTAAGCATGTTAGGAACTGCTGAGCATAACAAATTGGTAAACTACATTTTACTGAAAAAACTAGCGAGTTGACTTTTACCGAGGCGGTAAATATATTAAGTGATTTTTTTAGTAAAAAGACATCTTTGTTTGAATCTGATGAAAGATGAAGAACAAGACTATATGACGTACGCAGACAATGTGAATAATCATTGTGAAGAATTCAAGCTAGCAGAGTTAAGCGCCGACAACTTTAAGTGTTTAGCGTTTGTTCAAGGGCTGGTATCAGAAAGAAACGCAGAATTGAAGAAATTGGTATTATGAAAATTGGAAAACCAACAAAGTCTTACGATACAGGGTTTGACAGAAGTCTGCACAAGATATGTTAGCGTAAAGAAAGATTCGAAAAAGATAGAAAAGTCTGGCGTTTCGCATGTAAGGAAAATACGCTACAAAAAAGAAAGTCAGCCTACCAAAAAGAATTCTAAAATTGCGGATTATCAAACAGAAAGTGAAATACCAGAGAAAAATAAGCAAAAACTCCAGAAGCCATGTTTTGCTTGTGGTGAACTTCACTGGTACAGATATTGCAATTTTAGGAATAAAAAATATTTCAACTGTGAAAGAGTGGGGTATAAAAGCTCGCACTGCAGGCCAAAAAAAGACAATAAAATAAGAAAATTAAAGTCCGACGGAATAACTAGAAAATTTGTTACCGTCGAAATAAGTAATAAAAAAAATAAAAATACAACTCGACACTGGTCTCACTGGTATCATAAATTTGCATACGTGGAAGAAGTTGGGGAAATCAACTTTAATGAAAACAAATAAAATCGCGAGGTCAGTGACGGGAGAAAAAAATACAATTTATTGGAGAATTTGTTACAAACGTCACGTTAAATAAAAAACGCGAAAAGCTAAACTATTTGTCATAAAAAATACCACGAACTTACTTGGTACGAATTGGATAACAGAATTTCAATTATGGGATCTACTGATAAATTCTTTCTGTTACAAGGTTGAAAATTTAAACTGCGAAGCCCAAAAATTAGTACGGAAACTTAAGGAAACATTTCCTACTGTTTTTTTCTCCAGGTTTGGGAACGTGTCCCAAGATGGAGGCAAAATTACAGTCAAAAGAAAACGCTCAGGCGGTATTAAAAAAAGAAAAGGAATGTGCGGTTTGTTTCAATTGAACAGATAGATAAAGAATTGGGCACGTTAGAGAAAACCGGTGTATTTAAAAAAGTTGAATGGGTAACACCGACGATATATGTAAAAAAACAAGCTTCAGAAAGTAAAGATGAAATAGACACCGAGAAAAACTGAAGAACGAGTTACCCGCAGCCAAAAACATGCAGTATTATTAAATGATTTAAGTCAAGAAGAACCTACAGATACTGTGAGTCCATCTTTAAGAAGCGCAAAGCGGACGGTTGTTTCTGGTAACACTATGGAGGTATATAAAAAAAAATAGAAAAGCGGATTGGCTATATAATGTACTTAGTGAAAGGGGAAAACTCCCGAGATCAGACGACGTTTTTCAGACGTGGTTGACAGCGGTCCCGCAAAAAAAAAAAAAAAAAACGCCGATAGAGGTGATTTTCAATACGTTTGATCTAACAACGCCTGCAAATAATTTTACTTGAGGTACGCTATTCCAGAAGAAAAAAAGAAAGGCAACTGATCATTTAAATGTGGATCAAACAACGTAGGAAATATGCTACGATGTTGTTTAAAAAAAAAATGCTGTTTTTTCTTCATATTTTCTGTAAAAAATGAAAAATAAAGAAAACTTTTTACTCCTACGGAGTAAAGTTTTATGGGGGATGTTATAACGGAACATACCTATTCTATTGTAATAGACTCTCCCACACATAATAAGTAGTAGTAGTAGTAGTAGTAGTAGTACTAGCGGTCGTCAGTTGGAGCTCAGTGGAGTTGGTGAGTCAGTCGATGTCGGACATTAAATTATCAACCACCGCAACTAGATTGCTGCGTCATTAACTATTATTTCAAGTTCCTAACGTTTTGTACGTCAAACCTATTTAGGACTGACTTAGTGAAATACAAGCCTCCACTGTGAAAACTACTATACAGCAGTATAGTTCGTCAGGATAGATTTAATAAATTTATATGTCGTGGACAGACATATCATTGGGCTATAATATTTTGGGATCATCTTTTTCACCCATTTATGGTACGAAATAGGAAATACATTCAGTGATCTATGTTGGAATTTCATTGGATATATTAATTAGCATTGGTAATTGTGTACAACTGTTTTATGGATTAATGACAGATGATAGAGCCAAAAGTTGGATAACTTGCCATGATTATTATTATTATTATTATTATTATTAATGATAATACTAATAAAAATCTTCATTTAATATTCTCGATTATACACACTTGTGAACACATTTACAAAACCCAGTGGAAAAGTGTTTCTACCTATGAGGCTCCGCTTGATATTAGGCGTTATCATAAGAAAGTGATATAAAAGCACTTGTGGGAATACGAATCGGTAAGGTACAATAAACAATCTTTATCAGGTGAAACGACCTCTAATGTTTTACTCCTACTCTCTTCAGGAAGAATTCATGTCAGAACCAATAGAATATATCCCTTGAAATAAAGAAAACAGTTTATGAACAGTTATTAAATACTTAGTATATTATATGGTAATAAATCGTGTACTGCTTCAACTGAGATGAAGAAGGGATGCAAAGTTAGAAAAATGTGATTATACTATTGAATACTGAGGAAATCGGGGAGTGAGAGAGTTTGTGGGCAAAGAGGATGTCTCGAATACAACTGGAATGACAAGAAAATCTATCTTTGCAATGCTTTTGCCACAACCGAAACGAGGCAAGTCTCTCCTTGCTATATCGGTGTTTCCATAGCATGTCTTCTGATTAGCTATATTGTTAAGTCCCATCATCCCCACCTTAATAACAAGGATCCGGCATGCCACCTACACAATTGTGAACCATCCACCATTTACTTCATATTCCTATAGTAAGTTTGTTTGTTTCCAATAATGTTGCTTTATGGAAAGAACTCCCGGTGGGATATTTACCCAATCAATAAATTCTTGACAAATTCAAGTGTTTGTTTAGCAATTAGCTTTCCTCTATAACTACTATGAATGTCACTTCTTGTCTTTCCTTTCGCTCATACAACACCACACATAACCCTGTAATTTGAGTGACTCTTCTGCCTTGTATCAGGTGAACTGAGAATTACATTGAGAAATGAAAACTTAGAGAGTTTAACACACAATAATATATGGAAGGCGAGAATGACTAAGCAAATGAGGTGGGTGGGTGTGTGAATCGAAAGAACAAAGAATAATGCTAAATGGTTAATTGTTGATTATAGAAACAAAATATAGTTTGTTGTTGAAAGCCATGTTCAACAAGGCCCTGAAAGACATTGATAAAATAAAGAAATCTGAATGAAGCAAAATACTGAGGAGGTTAAATACCAATAAATAGGGGGTCGTTACGCATACTCGTTGGAAATTCCCAGGTATATTTTCGGCTCACTTCCTTGTAGCATCCTATTATAGCGATATCCAGGAAATAGGTCTGCATACTTGTACACCTGGAATAATTGGAATAATAAATAACTGAAAAAGGCCCACACCAAAGTGATCTTTTGGTAACAAGGCCATATGTTTCGTTGAATAAAAACAACAGAATATTTCTGTCGATACTTTCTGAAACGGAAAATTCAGAAAAGAATTATAGAAAATAAATGAAAATCTAAAAAACACATTAAAAATCAATATAAATTTGCTTTGTGATTCAATTCCGGTTTTGTTATAGAAATTTGGGACCTGCTCTTCTGTATACATCAACCTCATGCTAATTGTGCTGAGGTTTATATTCACTTATAAAAAAAGAAAACATTTTATTAACATTGGTAGTTGAGCCTGGAATAGTTGCGGAGGCATTATACAGATCTCGCAGTAGATTATCAGGTATTCAATGCTGATTTTCTAGACTAATATTTTTCTCTCATATATTTTTTTCGCATAGCAACAATTTACTAACCACGATTTGTCGGATTTGATCATGTGTCTGACAAGCATAAGTTAAAAGGATATAAACATCAGTAACTATTATCTATGTTTTCTGCAAAAATTCGTTTTAGAGTCACTATATTACAAATATATAATCTTGTTCGTGTGTATGTTGCGGTGTGCAGTAAATGGAAAATATATGCAGGTCAATTCTTTTTCTCTTTCTTTCAATGTTTTATTTCTGTGTTGTTCTTTCATTTCCTTCTTTATATCATGGGTATAGAGAAACGGTCGCTATTAAATTTATCCCGAACAGCCGACAGATCAAAGCACCGCTTGATTGTCTTTGATCAGTAAGGCGAGAGCCGAAGGCCAGCCCACCTGCTTCAGCCAACAACCAAATGCCTAATGACCAGGTGCTCCAATCTCTTTATCGACATTATCCGCTACAAATTAGTTCAGCTTTATTCAGTTAAGTCGCATGTGTTTCCAAAGACCTGCAAAATACAGAACGCACATGTGTGTGTTTAGGTCGGCGATGGCTCTGTCCGTAAGGTGTGTAATTTGAGACAAGCTATTGTTGTGGGTTTTATTATTCGGTAAGTGGATTAGAGAACATTGCAGGGCAGACGGCGAAGTGCCTCGAGTCGGTGAGTATAAATTATGAACGAGAATCAAATGGACAGTGCCTTAATAAAGAACATTGTTGTAGACGATGTTCTATTATTTATTTTATTATTATATCCACTTATTTCTATGTGACGACGTGTCCACGGTGTGAAAGAAATGATAGGATGAAACACATGGCGGTTTGTGAAAATAATCACATGAGACCTTATGTTGAGTATCTAGGCCGTTCACCAAAGCAAATCTGGTTAATCTATTTTAGAACTTGGTGGCTGCCAGTCCTCAGAAATCTTATTAAAAACGACAAGCATGAAACATTCCAGTAAAATCCGGACGTAAAATGTGAGAAATACAAGAAAGTTTGGTCAAGTTTAAGTTTGATTTAGGATAATGTTAATGATAATAGGAATATTAGCAATTTCCTTAGAAGAAAACATTCGTCATTCATTAACGGACAGCAAGTGCTACTTTCCTTCTTCACTTTTCTTCACACACTGGCATTAGTCTGATATCAAAGTGTAGTTTCTGTTCATCTCATCTCTATCCGCTAATGCCAATATTACGATTTCCCTGAGAAGGAATCATCCAGCATCAGTTGATCGAAGCATAAGTGCTATCGAGTTACGCTCCTCTTCACTCCGTGGTCATCAGCCTAGGATCAAAATGTAGTATCTGTTCTCCTCATCTTTAACGATAATCTTATTATTTGCCGTTTCTGTATACAGGAACATTCAGTATACACTGATCAAACAACGATTGCTATTCTGGTTAATCTTTACTTCACTTCCTGGACATCGAGGTGGGATCTAAGTGTAATATCAGCCTTTGAACAGTCAAGCTACATTTTATCGCTCGAACATGTTTCCGTCTTCGGAGAGATCACAACAAATAAAGGAGGAATGCATTGTCCCGCTGAATCAAACTCTGAGGCAGCCCCCCAATCATTGCAAAAAAGAAAGAATATCGACCCCAATTGAGTTTTTGCTGCGGGGACCGGGAAATTTTTCGATTGGGCACATTTGCATGGGCTTGGGCTGTCTACTTTAAACCGGCCTTGCGTCATATCACGTCAAGTTGAAAGAAAATTAAATACCATGTGTGGTACATGTTCTCAAGTCCTCTAATGGTAATGTTAATATTAGTAGTTTCTGTTACAAGCAAGCGTGTACACACTCCGTGCTTTTCTTCCCAGTTGAGAATTGCACCACAGAGTTTCCTCTTGTGAAACCTCAATCCTCTCAATGGTTCACCCCCGCAAGCTCGGCCGTTATAGCACACAAGAACCACTATTTTCGACTAAACCAGCAGGACAGCTCTTGACACAAACAAGTGCTTATTATTTGATGCTCGTAATAAATGTAAACGAGTCCTTGAAGGAGCCAGTGGCGTAGCTAGAGTAAACGTCACCCGGGTCGGTCCGCTCAAATGTCACACAAATGACCCAGATTCACCCTATGCTGAATGGTTGACTGTAGCTAAATTGTCATACATGCTCTACCTCTACTTTACTCTACTGACTGGTACGTTACTGTTTACATGTATGATCCAAGACAAAATCAAATACAACAAAATAATCAGTTCAAATCAAAAGCTGAAAACATTGCTATTTTTCCTACTCACAAATTTCCCGACAATTTATTAGAAAATTTCTGACGTGGGGATCAAACCTGGGGGTCATAAATTATTTCTGGGGGTCATATGCCAGCCTGCGAAACCCTGTGTCTCCACCACTGTTTTCAGACTATTTTGGCACCTTAGCCTGGTTGAAAAATTTTGTTGGGGGTGACATTGTGTCCCCCCCCTATGCTGTCACCCGGGGCGGTCCGCCCCCCTTAGCTACGCCACTGGTAGGAGCCTAGTCGAGTGAATGAGGCATCGCATTTCATCTAACAACTTTGGCTATCGTGATTAGTGGCGACACTTTAATAGGGTATTGAAGGTCTTAATTCCCGTATCTTTTCAAATTGATGTGCTAACATCCTCTGCTGATTAAGTTGAATGCTCTGCCCGTGAATTCTCATTAAACTCTACACTTGATTCATTTGGTGTATCTCTGCATATTTTCCTACTTAGAACTGGGCCTCTGTTGAGTGATATGCATTTAACTTCTTCCATAGTTTCTGCAATCATGTCTATCCCAGACCCCCACAAAGCATGTAAATCCGATGGTATCCCTGCTATAGTCATTAAGATGTGTGCTCCCGAGCTGGATCCTGCTCACTCTAAACTTAAATAAATGCCCTCTATTTTCCCGCCTTCTGGAAGTCATATTTTGTTCCAGCTCTGGCGACCCGTCCGATTCTTTCAACTCTCGGCCTATTAGTGTTCTATCTAGTTTTCGTAAACGCCACGATGCCCTAATCAATGTCGAATCGCTTCGTCATCTTTCATCGCAGAGTTTTTTCATACGAGCAAGATGGTCTTCGTTTCTTCAGGTAAACTGCTGATATACTAACGCTAATTGCGGAAAGAGTCTATCATGCTCTAGATAAAAACGGTGAAGCCTGGGCTGTAGCATTGGACACCTCGAAAGTCTTTGACAGGCTTTGTCATACAGCTCTTATCTATGAGCTGAAAAGGTATAGTGTCCTCTGGACATCATTTTGAGTTGATACATTCTTTCCTATCAAATAATGAAATGAACGGCCACTCGTCAAGGTCCTTTCGTACTGATGCATATGTTACCCAGGACTCCACCCTTGGTTATAATGTTTTCAATTTTCATTAATGACCTTACGATGACATTCCTTCTCAAATTGCTTCCTACGCTGATGACACAAGCATTATACCAAACTCGACATTAAGGCTGATAAGTCCTACGAGGTCAGTGTGACAACCGATATACAAAACGACCTCAGACCTCTCTTTAACTGAGGCAAATGTTTTCTTGTTAATATTAACGCATGCAAAATTAAACTTCCCTCCATTTGAAGGAAATTCTCTTCCAGGAAAGTGATTCTTTGCACCTTCTCTGGCTAACGTTCTCAGCTAACATGAAGTAGGAAAACTATATTGAATCCATTGCGAGGTCAGTTGATAAGAAAGATGGTTCACTGTATCGTGTGAAACAATTTTTCTCTCCAGAATATGTCTTACATATCTATATGTCTACCATTCGTCCATGATTAGAATATTGCTGCCAACTACGGTCCTCTGCCCTGTTATATACATTGAGCCCGTTGATAATATCCAAAGAAAAAACCAGCAATATTATCAGTCCTGATCTTACAGCTCGGCTTCAGTCTCTATCCCAACACTGTAAGGTTGCTTCACTATCTCTGTTCTGAAAATAATTTCATGGTAATTATTCGCATGAACTCTTCGCTATTGAGCACAGTCTACAATTTTTCACCACCGAAATGTTACCTCTCTGGGTTTTTCTCGAAACACTTGCATAGTAATTGTTCAGATGAACTTGACATCGGATTGAAAGGACATCTGCTGATGAAGTCCTTGATATGATGTTAGTTTTTTTTTTCTCTCATATTGCTATAATAAACTTTTTATCAGTTTGTTTTGAAGTGTAAAATATATTTTTCAAATCTTGTAACAATACAATGCAAAATATTAAAATTCCCCTCTACATGTGAGAAATTCTTAATTAGATCCGCTGGAACTGGTCAGGGTGTACTGTTGCTTTGATGACTGGCAGATCAGTATAGTTAATAAGGGACAGAAGTCGATTCTATCTCAGGATAGTGAAATTTATGTTTAGAAAATTAATAAGATCTTTCACGTGGCTATGGCAGCATATGATTCACCAAAAGCATTGTAAACTGATGAGCATCTTCCTATGATGGAGGCTGAGACACTTGATCGACATGAATGATATGTAATTGTGAAGTGATGACGATTTAGTTGTAGTACGCAATAAAATCTCCCGAGAGGTTGAGAAAATACAGAAAGAATTACATTAATCTGTTAAGAATCACAGATCACAGATTAAAAATAAAATTAACGATTTGCAATAAAGAGGTCAATATCCTTGATGTGTCCTTCAACTTAAGTAATGCTACATTGGCTTTAAAAAAACAGAAAAATGTGGGCAATATTGCGTATATCCATAAAGATACTCTCCCATCTACAATATTGAGACATATTAACAAATAAGTACAAGCGCATTTATCAACGAATTCACCTAACAAATTTAAGTTCGAGAAAGCAAAGTTTGTTTACCAGTATACATTGGCAGAAAGTAGCCTTAATTGCGAAATCGGCTACTGCAATAATATCACTAATAATGATAATATTAATAATGTTAGATAAAACGGAGCATAATCTCAATATATTAGAAGCAACAGGAAATACAAATGTTCTAATGATGGGGAGTGACCGCTGCGATGGTACTGTTTAATATAAAACATTTTCTACCGGGCTGCAATTCGTAGAAGTAGCGAGGAAAAATACACTGGTGCTGCACGAAGAAAGTGGAAAAGAAGATACTAAAATAACAATTTGAACATGAATTATGTGATGTATAAAAATACTAGGGATTTATCAATCTATTATTAGAAGAATAGGTGGAGGGCAAGCCTAAACCTGTTGCCGATTGTAAAGAATGAGTGTAGGTTTTCTGTTAAGATGCAACCCTTGCCTGAAAGAAAAACTAGGGATTTTAGAAGACATGGAGGATGAAAGAATATGGAACGGGAAACTGTGGTCTCCTGCAGGTATGTGAATAAATGTATGAAAAAATGAGGGTGGTGTAATCTAAAAGGAACAACATTGCTGACTCTTTAACAAAAAGAAAATATTCGGGTCTCCAGGGAATGCAATCACTATCTGGTATGTCTCAATCAATTCATTAGCAATTCCATTCTTACCCGCCTCTCCTCAGGCTCTTTATTAAGTAATTTATAACACCAGCCATGTGAAGTCTATCATGATAAGGAAGTGAAGTATCTATTCATCAATACCACCTGAGGTTTTTGAGACAACGGCATCAACATCTAAGCGTCCACATGAAACTTTAAGTAGCGGGAAGAAGTAACATATGAGCAGTGTTTTAAAAATATATATATATATATATATATATATATATATATATATATATATATATATATCGGACTAAACGGGCCACACGAAAACTTTTTCACTTCATAAATGATTTTCCCAATATAGTTCTTGTATCTATATATATATATATATATATATATATATATATATATATATATATATATATATTAGATGAAGTGAAAAAAGTTTTCGCGCGGCGCGTTTAGTCCGTTAGGTCTTCATCAGCGCAAAGTGTTGATGTAACTATACATACGCATGATGGAGAGGATGCTGAAATTTGAATTAAAAAAGCGGTTATATGGGGTTGGTTAAATTGTCTAGCTAAGCAATTAAAAAATAAACTTAGATTAAAATTTTCTCCTTTGCTTGCATGTGTTGTTACATCAATATAAATATTACTTTGGCCTAATAAATTCTTAAATGACGAGAACCTCCACAGGAAAATATTTCCCGCTTTGTCTTTGATTTTCCTAACACACAGACACATACACATGTGTGCGCACACATGAACGCGCGCACACACACACACACACACACACACACACACACACACACACATATATATATATATATATATATATATATATAAACAGATTTTAGTGGTAGAAAACTTGAGTATTGCTTTAAAAGTATGAAGTTTAACATGATAAAGCATAATGAGGAATAAAAAAAAGAGGAGGGAAAAACAACCGATTTCGCTCCTGCTCATCAAAATTCTTTTATCGGGAGAATTTAAAGCAACATATAATAAATATGGAATATGAATTAGTCAATGATGGGAATGGGGAGAGTGTTCGCTGGGCGAGAGTGTTCGCTGGGCGAGAGTGTTCGGTAGGCCTTTCTGTGTTCAGTTTCTAGTAGTTCATTTTTATCTTTCCTCATTCCCAACATTGATTAATTCATATATCATATTTATTATGTTTTACTTTACATTCTCCAGATAAAGGAACTTTGATGAACGGGAGCGAAACCGGTTGTTTTTCCCTCCGTTTATTTTATATTCATCATTACACCTTGTAACGTTTTGCTTTTTTACGAATTGGTCAAACCCAAACTCAAACAAAAACATTGTTTTCAATCGTTATGATGACTTCCCCGATTGAATAGAATTAGATTAGAATTTTATTATAAACAATTGTCTTGTAAATGGAATTTTAAACCTTTCTGAATGTAAAAATAAAGAAGAAAATGTGCAAGACAATAAGAAACACTACCTGCCAAAAAAAAAGTGAAGTTTTGTTGAAATCGGTTGAAAAATGTAGGTAGCCTTTCTCTGTAATCTTTTACAATTTATGATTTTTACTTATTGAATACAGTAAAAAAAATTGCATATTTTGCTTGTGGTGATTCATAATTAGAATTCTGATTTGAATATATTTTCCACTCGTTGATTCTAATACAAAACATATTAACTTTATTTGGGTTTATTAATTTATTAAAAGTACTGTGTTCTTTCCTTAATAATTATCATCTTCGAAATATTGTTGTTTTTTGTCTATCAGATTTCTTACGTCGGCATTTTTAAATTATTTCTTAATGCTTTCTTTTAAATATTGAATTAATTTCAAATTGAACCAATGCCTTATTGATCTGCCTTGTAACAAACTGCAAAGGGAATTGTAAAAACGGCCCTAAAGTACGTGGAATTATCTTTCCCTAAAGATAAAGAATTATCCGATTTTTCGATTCGTACAATCAGTAGAGATCGTTAGATTATTGTTTAGGTTGACGGACACGCATGTCTTAGTTTTTTTGTTTTTTTTACGAATTGGTCAAACCCAAACTCAAACAAAAACATTGTTTTCAATCGTTATGATGACTTCCCCGATTGAATAGAATTAGATTAGAATTTTATTATAAACAATTGTCTTGTAAATGGAATTTTAAATCATTCTGAATGTATAAATAAAGAAAAAAGTGTGCAAAACAATAAGAAACACTACCTGCCAAAAAAAAAGTGGTTGTTTGTTTTATCGGCTGAAAAATGTAAGAAATCCGATCCCATATATAAAGGAACACACACACACAAAAAAAAAAACAACCTGGGTTTTTTTTAACCCGACGTGAGTTGTCCCCCTTTCATTCTCACGATGTGACTTAATCGTGTTTTCAAATTGATTTTGTTAAAAAACAATTGTATTTTTCCCATTTTCGGCGCCGTTAGAAGTACTACAAGGTAATTTTATGTAGTCATTGTTGAAATCGGCTAAAAAATGTAGGAAATCCGATCCAATATATAAACGTTACAGACACACACACACACACACACACACACACACACACACACACACACACATCACACGTTTTATAATAATCTATATTTATATATATATATATATATATATATATATATATATATATATATATATATATATATTAAAAAAAGAGGGGGGGTGCCGCAAACGTTTTTGGTTGTAATGTGGATTTATTGAGAAAAATATTATACTTTGTTTTACATAATTTCACGACACGTGTTTCTGGTCTCGCAACCGTCTTCAGGTGAAAGTGGAGATTTCTACATATTATTAAAAATAATTAATTTTTCTTCATGTTCAATGTGAAATATTCTCGATATGAGACATTCTGTTTGTGTGTTGGCAATCCGAATTTTCTTTCTAGAATTGTCAATGAAGAGTTCTGCGCGAAGGGTCATAAAACAATTAAGGTTTGTCCAGCGAGTAGTTATCGGCATTTAATCTTTTTAATGTTTTAGTGACCTCTATGTGCTCTTGGATCTGTTTCTATTTTGGTGTGTTCCTGTCAGCATGCGTGTATATATGCGTGCGTATGTTTCCTT
>CAHIKZ030001313.1:3597500-3702500 GCA_903632075.3 Acanthosepion pharaonis
AAGATTTAACGGCAAACATAAATGTTCAGCATTCCCATCTCTACTGAAACGCAACAACGCAAGAACCTTTTGAAAATAGCGATTAGTCGCAGTGTAATATGGATTGTTTCAAACAACGTATAGCGAAATGGTCCTTGTTTGATACGGAAGATCGGCCTGAATCCGAAGAATGTCATGCTGTGGGCCATGTGTATAAGGAGATCTTTTTTCAAAATCAGATGATAGATTCAGGCAATTACCATTCTCAAGAAGACATATTAAAAGCAGTAATCTTTGATAAATGTTCGGAATTGGCCAATCAGACGAGAATTCTCTTTTTGTTTTTATTTGCATTCATGTTCACCCTGTACAAGATCCAGAATCCACTATAGGTATAGAGTTACAGATTAAGAGGTACAGTTTATGCGAATATGTGAGGAAGATAACAGTTAATCCTAGATTTAAACAGGTTAAGATTGTGGTGATTGTGAAAGCATACACTTGAGAGACGATTCCACAGAGCAACGGTTCGTGGGAAGAAGCTATCGCGTAGAATTTACATCAAAGAATACGAACGGAAAAAGGGTGCTTCGCCAGAATGTGTTTGGCATGGCAGATCTTAACTGTGAAGGTAAGAACTAGTGTAGCTAAAGAATGAAGTTCGTCTGAAGAATTTCCATGGAACTATCGATAGAGCAGAGAGGCTCCCGTGACTTACATGAGAGAGAAGCTAAACCTTAAGTCTCTTTGGAAACCTGTCAGAAATTAGTCAAAATTTGGTTAGGATATGCTGCTACACTCACTGCACGTTCGGAATTACCCTTATTTCGTTCCTTACAATATTCTCCTAACGGGAAGAACTGTAGTTCTCTGGAAGTCAGTAAAATCCCATGCTCAGTTTATCATTGAGTAAAATGCCAATTTCTGGTCGGACGAAATCGTGAAACAGATTCAAAATGGTTAATGGTAACGGAACAACATGTTACACATGTGGATGAATAAATCTATTGACAGATATGTAAATATAATACTTGAAATTCACTTAAAAGTGTTAAGCTCTTTTCTTCCGACTTAATATACATAAGATATTAGTAATTTTGAAACTTTATTACAAACAGCATACCACAACTGTATGTAGAGTTCAGAAAGCAGAAAACGTGGAACAATATTTGACAATGCTCCAGAAAATATGTTTAAGCATTTTACATATATGTGCAAGTGTCATGAAATAGATCCCATGAAATGACAACTAAAAATAAAACATATAACAGAGAAACCTTCCAGAAATTCCAAAAAGATCTTGAATCATCTTAATGTACCAAATAAGGAGAATAGCATACTCTTTAAAAATATGAACCGGATTGAAAAGTGAAAATCTAAGACATAAATATATGTTTGTATAAATTGGTCAAAATGTTGCCAGAATTTATCATGTGTGTAACGCCTAGACATTTTCAGTACCCACTCACCTTTATTAATGCATGTATGTGTGTTTATGTGCGTGCGTGTACTTTGATATAAGTGTGAATATACATATCGACTGTTTCATTTAATTTTCTTCTGTGTATATCGATGTTATAAGAAGGAATTGCCTAGATACATCTTTGGAATATATAAATAAACTGGTGGTTTATTTATTACATTATATTCATTTAATGTAACCTGATTTATGTTAATTTTATTCATTAGGCTTATATTAGGACGACACAAGACCACAATATCGCAGACCGCAGTTTGACTACTAATCACTACAGTACAATCAGTGTTTATAATGTTCACTGTCAATCTGCATTTACTAGAAACAGTATTTAGTATGCTGAGTGGTATCTATCAGTAAATCATGGAAATGTTACAACCAATGATAATCGGACACACGTCCAACGAAACTATCATGTTAAACAGTCGTCTAGGTAGAAAGACCTAATAAATTATTTGGAATATTGATTATTCAGTTTTAACATATTCTATGACAATATATCAGGACTTAAATGGTTAAAAGCGTAAATCTTTCTGCATATCTCTACAATATTGTAATCTGAATCTTTTCAGTAATTTCTGGATTCTCTAATTCCTTCTAACATTCTACAGTGTTCTTTGCAATCATTACGATTGATGTAGTACCGGATACATAGGCTGACCAGTTCCATAAAATATGCAGCCCTGAAGAAAGATCTCGGTACAGACCGAAATATTTCTCCTCAAGCCGTTTCAAATTACGATACGCTACTATTATATATATATATATATATATATATATATATATATATATATATATATATATATATATGGCTAATATTAGTAGTTAATATATATATATATATATATATATATATATATATATATATATATATATATATACAGTTAGATAGATAGATATTTCCAAGAGGATAGAATATCCAGGACAAAGCAAGAATATAATATAAAAGGCTCAAACACTAATATTCCATGTTTATAATATATTAATTTTTGGAATCGTAATCACGATCCAATTCATCGGGACCTACAAATTCAAAAAGAAATCGGAAAATATAACTCCGATTAAATATATATATATATATGTGTGTGTGTGTGTGTGTGTGTGTGTGTGTGTGTATATATATATATATATATATATATATATATATATATATATATATAATAAAAAAATGTATTTTCTTCAGTCATGATTTAGGGAAGAAGGCTTTCTGAAAATCTTTCAGCTTAACGTATTTTCTTGCATGGCATTTTATGATAAATCCAGTTTACACAATCGTACTGAAATCTTTTGAACGATTTCTAGAGTGTCACTGTTAATATTCTCATTTTAAATATGTTTTATTTACTCGGTGAGTAACCTGATGATTGCTTACATCCTGCCATTTACACTTGCATTTTCCATCCGTAGAGGCTGCATTTATTCTCTGCTTTCGATAATTGGCTTTGTTGAATTTCATCTGATTTGAACTCATAAGCTCTTTTAAGTGTTATCTAACTACAGGTATCTATGATTTCGCTTGCGATATTATAGACTTTTCCAATTTTAATTCGATGAGGATTTTTTCATTATATATACCTGAATTAGCCTAACTGCGTGTCACTCATTTTTTTCATAAGAAAATGATGATTGATTTTAAATTATTGTTTTAATCCGTAGTGAGTAATGATGGATTTCAATAATACTCAATGGTCTTGCCTATGTCACCTCAATCTTCTGGCTTTCTCCTTGTATATTTTGGATAGGAATCATTCATTTATTCAAACTTAAATTTAATTTGAATCAAAGGGAAACTTTTTCAGTGGGGGTTTGTGCAAAAACAGCTTCATCTGACTTCTTTGATATATATTTGATGCAATACTTAACTGAATGGATTAGTAGATTTCAACATTGATATGACAGTTGAATTGTTGCAACAAATGTGTATTATAAGGCACTACCAACTTATAGGTGATTTATTGCTCAACTTGATGTCTATATTGACTACTTTTGATCTTGTCGATGTGACAGCCATATTCTGGCTTTCTTCTATATTTTGTTTAGGAATCATTCCATTGTTCAAATTTATATTTACTTTAAATCAAATAAAAAAAAATCAGAGTGAGATTGTGCCCAACGGTCACTCCTTTCATCAAAATAAAATATACTTATCCAAGTACTCTAGAAATCATTCTTTGTTCAAATTTAATTTAATTTTTGTCAAAGGGGAAAAAAATCTGTGGGGTTGGGGTTATGCCTCCCCCTCCGGACCACTTTGAGGAAAATGAAATATACTTATCTAAATATCATGGGTAATGTAGTATCAGAATAAATATGGTTATGGGTGTCTATCTCCAAAACTCTACGAAGAGTTTGATAACAAACAGACAGGCAGAGGCTACAACATTATATATATATATATATATATATATATATATATATATATATATATATATATATATATATATATATATATATATAGTTTAGTGAGTGAGAATGCATGACAGTAAATTGTCATGAGTGTACAACTATATGAAGCTCTAAATAATCATCATGAAAAAAGTCTTATAAGGATATATCAAGATATATATCAGAGTCATGTAGGCGAAGATAGGAAATGCTTAGGAAAATGAATATAGGAAACAAAAACAAAAGTGCAGCCCAATTAAAATATATTAGTGGCTGGTAAGTCAGTCCCTCTATACGATTTTCGATTGATGGTGTTTCAAAGTACAGAGATGTGACACCCAACTCGCCTTGGCTGATTCATCGTACAAAGTTAAAAGCAACAAGTATGAAAACCTTGCTATGATGCCCTCAAACGACTCTCACTCATGAACAGAGATACGCAGTGCGTCAGTCACTAAGAACCATGCCCAACTGGATAACTTCAGACAACTGAGAAGTAGATGTACTGTAGTAACTGGGGTATATTATATTGTCGTCTTCATCACCATTATATGTCCAATGATTGCTTCAATTATCGAGGAAACCGGTGGGTAGAAGAACAGGCCAACCTTCTTCAGACTGATCTGTCAACTGGGCATGGTGTTGTTTGATTCATCCTCATGAGCATACGTTCAGTGAGCCTTCAGATAGCCTGGCAGTGACTATCACATATCTAAGTACTTTGTTGACAACCGAAGACCATAGAATATAGTGTGAGTTGCCTTCGATCCCTACCTCAATCAACAATCCTCAGGTATTGAATTCAGAGTTGACCTTCTCCTTGACCTGCAGACATCATATTTACTCATATTTTGTAGTCCATCTTCATTACCAATGTCAATATATGTAGATGTTAGCACTACTAATTAAGAACAATATTTATCCTAGTAGTAATAGTAGTAGAATTACTATTCCTTTATTTTGCTCATTGTTTAATGATACTAGAGACTTTACGTTATTGGTTCACGCATTTAAGTTGCTTTAATATCAAACAGAAATTGACTTTCACATGATGTTATCAATTCCTTGACACATTATCAACGTTGAGATAAGGTGATCTGAGTTTTTCAGCTACTTCCACAACAAGATTCTGACCTTCCTGTCATACAGCGTCACCAAGGTAGAAGCTCTTCTTGGCTATCAGTTACAGTAATGTCAATATTTGTATGTTCGCGCTTAAGGTCGAGTCGGATTTGGAAATCACACAAGGGTCTTGCTAACTTCATTCACAATGTCCTTGACCACTTCTCGTTCAAGAAAAAGCTATATTTCCGACTGACTACCAGATGAGATTTAAATACGTATTATGTTGGCACCCCTTGAAATACTTTTGAACAAGCATTATACGCGCGCCCATGATATGGGTCACCTATTTCTCACAATGTTGACTAAATGGTAGCTACTCTTTAGGACAAAATGTGTGACCAGGGTTTGGTCTCCTATAGAATATCTCTTTCACGCTTCAGATTTTTCTTCGGCAGTAAATCCTGCGACCTTACTTACACATAATTTTCCCTTATCCAGACTATGTTTGAAATCCTCCTATCCTTAGATATTTTCCTTGAAAAGCTTCTTGATTTTGCGTGATATATTGCCGAAATTCTTCTTCTCTGTTATTCAATAGTAACGTATTCTTCTACACTAAACAACCCCACACACCAAATTTTCGAGTATGTACAAATGCATCAACTTAGCTCTTATTTAGATCTCACCATATGGCACCATCAGTTTTGTGGCGTCCTTCAACATCTCAGTTTCGTTCTTAGACCGTCCAAAATGGTTGAATTTTGTATAAGAGTAGTATAGTCCAGAAGTTGGCTACCATGCACATACATGTTTTAGCTTCGCCTGCAGTAATAGCGCCAGTCTGTTCATATATCCTACTCTTGTTTCTTCTTCTGTTCCGGATCACCGATGGGCACTAGGTTTTAATCTAATCACTTGAATTTTCAATCTTTCTCTCATGTGAATTGTTAATGCAGGACACAGTTATTAATGTCAAACTGCATGTGTTTGAAGCTGGGGTAAACCGTATAAACTAGGGGATCAGTCTGACTAAAATTCTCCGGGATTAGTTTCGTGTCTAAAGAGAATTAACGAAAGGAGCATTTTCTTAAGAGAATAATTTGTTTCAGTATCCTGAAATACCATAAACGATAGAATTGCGGTCATTACAAAGAAAAATGGTAAACACCCTTCTCAGTAGACAAACATGGTAGAGGAAATGTTTAGTCACCGATGAGCCGACCATGTAGTAGGAAGCGGTGGTTTACATGTCACAAGTAGCATCCATAGAATGAATTGACATTAACCTTTTTAAATACTATTTCAATAATATTACATTATTATTTTCATTATTATTATTATTATTATTGTTGTTGTTGTTGTTGTTCTTGTTGTTGTTGCTGCTGTTGTTTCCTATTATTTCTGTTGTATGCTCATTACCTAAAGTCAGAAATCGGTTTAAGACAATTTACACTAAGCATGAAAAAAAAAAACCAACGAAAATCTAAGATGTCCCATATTTCGTATGCTGTGAGCTGCAATTATAAGTACATTTTTTGTATTTCTATTGAGTTGAGCAACAAGGGATCCCTTCAATGGCTCTAACGGAACCTTTCCTTATCAATATGACGGCTCGAAATAGAATATAATTATTGATGTCCTTATGTTAGTCAATTTTTTGTAGATTTCTATTTAAAGATCATTGTATTTTTATAAATTTTTACGATCTTCAAAGATACATTACAGTCTTAGGGTCCGCCATTTCAATAATAATGCACATTCTGGAATTTTAAAGCATTCTGAATGTAAAAATAAAGAAAAAAGTGTGCAAGACAATAAGAAACACTACCTGCCAAAAAAAGTGAAGTTTTGTTGAAATCGGTTGAAAAATGTTGGAAATCCGATCCCATATATAAACGAACACACACACACACACACACACACACACACACACACACACACACACACACACACACACACACACAAACAACCTGGGTTTTATAATGAATATAACTCGATATGAGTTGTCCCTCTTTCATTCTGGCGACAGAATCGTGTTTTATCATGTTTTTAAATTGATTTCGTGCAAAAGCAATTATGTTTTTTCAATGTTTGGCGCTGTCGGAACCACCGCAAGGTAATTTTACGCAGTCCTGTGAAGTTTTGTTGAAATCGGTTGAAAAATGTAGGAAATCCGATCCAATATATAAACGTACAGACACAAATACACACACACACACACACATACACACACATAATCTGCGTTTTATAATAATTAAGATTATTTATTTAGAATTTCCAGCACTATATGAGATTTGATATTTAGAGAAAATATGTCTTATTTGCTATTAGTTTTGCTTTTGCTCTTGACAATATTATTCACCCTGCACTCTTCCTTAGGGACACATGAATTACAGTTTATGCGGATATGTGGGGAAGAATAACGCTTGACCCTAGACAGGCCAATATTGTAGTGAGCGTAGAAGCATTCTCTTGGGAGTCGGTACCACGGTGCAGCGGTGCGTGGGGAGAAATTGTTTTAGAGTGGAACTTAGGTCTCATGAATGGTATAAGTAAGGAATAGGGAGTCGCTACAATGTGTGTGGCATGGCGGGTCTGAGCTGGGGTTATTGGAAATGGTGGAACTAAGGAATGTAGTCCGTCCTAACACTTTCCATATAAATAATAATAGTGTAGCAAGAATCTTCCGACCATTCTTCTGTGAGGAAACGGCTTGCAGGGTGGAAAATATTTCGTCACCCATAAGGATTAGAGATTTATTAATGTCTAACCTATGATTATATGTTTGATAACCACACTGACGATCGTATATATTTTCTTTACTTTCCGATTCATTACACTGCAGTAATGAATCTATTTCTTTATGTCCGTTTACTGATATTAGTATATCGAATAGTGGTTGATTGTGAAACTTATAAAACAAGGTTTCGTAATTGAATTTTCCAAAAGTTGTGGTATTTGTGGGTGGCATATAAGCGAGAAAATTCTCGCGTGATACGTACCAAGAGTCGCTTTGCATTGTGATATAATCGGCTAGGAAAGTAGGAAAATCAATTTAGTTTAAAAATGGTCGTAATATGATTTAATTGACCACTTAACGACCTTATGTTGACATGTGATTTTACTTTCTTTATGTAATACCGGCCACGTTGTCTCTCCGAAGAGTCGGCTGACTATCTCCAGGTAAATAAAGATTTTAAATAGATCTCCACAACCACTCCTTACATGGAAACCTCTAAATGTCTATGGCACAATTCCCCAGACAAGAAACACTCGAAAAGCTTCAACGGCAGAAACGGAGCAGTCATTTTCTTAGAGAGACTCCAATGGCGCTCTGGGCCACCATTATTGAAACGACAGCGAACAACCAATGAAACAGATGCTGACCGTTAATGTTTCTGACAAATAGCCGTTCCGATCTTGACGTACATTTGGGGTAGGAATCTAGCCTTAAGTGGTACGACGTAGTGGCAACAAGGGAATTGCCATTATATGACCCTCGGATCTGAAGCTTTGAATAATGTAATTATAGAAGGATACAGTCCCATAGCTTACCCCATGAGGGGCGTTGAGAATATTACTGTCGTTTTCAATACTGAATTAGTTTGAAATGATTACAATAGACCAAACAGCATTCGTCTACCTTTATTTCTTTTCGATTCTTCTTCTTCTTCTTCTTCTTCTTCTTCTTCTTCTTCTTCTTCTTCTTCTTCTTCTGCTTCTTTGTCCTTTTACTGTCGTCATAAATAAAATAATTAGAAAATTTGCTCTGTCGCTATTTGCTGGGATTAGAGCTCAGTTTTTAAAAACAAGTGAATTTAAAAGGCTGACTTTTAAGAAATTTGAAATTATTTACATATAATAATTCATTATTATCTAATAATTAAAATATTTCTCCAAATTGGTATATTGTCTATATCAGATCAGCTTTATCTCAAATAATATTAATATTTCTAGTTCGTTAAGACAACTTTAAATTCTCTTTTTTTTTCTTTTGTCTATAAGGTTTTACGAAAATTACTATTTAACCGAGGCTGGCAAATAAGAGTATATATATTAAGTCCTTAGATATATGGATTAAAAATCTTCTATTTATTGGACCTAACGAGAGGAGTTAAAAAGAGCTGTCATTTAATATGCTCATGTGCGAATTCACTGCCGGAAAACAGAAGAGATTGATCGATTCATGGATTGTTTTTTTATCAACCCTTTTGAGAGAATATTTAAAGCCAGGAAATATTTTTAGATTTTAAGAAATTTTAAAAATATAATAATGATTTAGTGATACAAGTTTTACTAATAAACTTATAGCTTAGGGAGAGAATAGGTGAATTCATACGTTTCTTAAGGATATTTGCGCGTAAGTGAATATACTGAACACAACGCGAATTGGAATCCGTCTCTCTGATTAAAAAAATATGAGATATTATCAATTACATTACTTGCATATCTAAGCTTACACCTAGTATTACCAAACGGTCACCCATCAAGGTTCTGTCAATGCTCGACATTGCTGACCTTACGGAAACCGATGTTTCAACATTATAAGGCCGTGAACATTAAAACGAGGCCCATTTCATACTTTTAGCCCTGCGTTCCTGAACAATTTGAACCCTTCCGCCTGAGCTCCTGAGACAAAATTCGCAAATAATTGGTATGTAATGTTTCACGGTAGATATAAAAATAGTTACATGTGTTTACCCATCTTTCAACCGTGGCTGGCCATTAAACCATTTTGCTCTACCACCGATCAACCAGTGGATTGAGATTACGTCATTTTTCTCAACCACCGGTAAAGCGATGGTAAGTGCTCAAAGGGTTTAATCTTTGTGAAGCGAAGAATCGATACTGTTTTGGGAAAAGAACGAGACAAATGGAAGAAACCAAACAATTGTGTTCAGGTTCACTCGAAATAGAAGACAATGTTTAATGTTTCTATAATAAATTTCAAGTATATTTTTCATATAATTATTGTTGTAATCCATCGTTTCCCGGCATTGCTTTTTTTTTCTTGGCTTTTATAAATATCCTACTTTGGCATTCAGATTTTCTTATGGCAATTATAATTTCTTGTGATTTCATTTGAGCCTGGGGGTTGTCTAGCGTATAGTAGATCTTTTCATTTTCTCAGTTTGCTATTGGTACTTACACTTATGATAGACATATTAAAAGGCTTTCCTTTCAGTTTAACGACAGGATATATTCGAATAGTGTTTCTTTTAAATGTCCAAAGAAACCCTAACAGTAAAATGGAAACTAATAAGAATATGCAGGTATTTAAATGATCCATGTCATTTGTGCCTACATCAAAAGTCATATTATTAAATTTCTGAAAAATAAATATTTATTAAATCAAAGAAATTAAATAGTAGTTTTCTGCAGACAGTGCCTCATATTTATTTTTAAAAATAATTATAAAAGTAATTTGCATAATTATATATCTATTATTTGATTATGAATAAATTATTTTATAAATGCGTAATTAAATTCTAATATTTTAATTTTGCAATACCATACATAGTTCATTAGTAATTAAAATAAATATAGTATTTTAAATCTTTTTAAATATGAATATAAATATAAAATAATATGACTTAATCTTATATGAATACCACTTCTTTAAGAAAATACAAAGACAGTTTAGTTAACAGTTGCATCCTAGTTTATTTTGTATAATCTATATGCTTTAATTTTGATAGATCTATAAGTCAAAATTATTTTTTAATGCAATATATGTTTAAATAATTTTGTTTGATCTATTTGTTTAAACTTTTCATCTTAAAGGTCTTGTTTATTTATGAGCCATAAAACTGAGATCTTTTTAACCCACTTTGAATGAATTTTGTCAATTATCTTGTTAAATTATATTTCATCTTTCATAGGAAATGACATGTTCTAATGTATAACATTGTAAACATTTCCATCCGAATCGTCACATGACGGCTGGATATGGTCTACGAATCTAAATCTGCGGGTCATGATCTTTTACATATGATTGATTTTTAACTTTCGAATTTCCCCTTACTTTGAACTTAGTGTGGGTCATTCTGATTGGTTGATCTGAATAAAAACAAAAGAAATCATCCAACCACATTTCTTTTCTTTCTCACATTTGTGTCTTTCTTTCTTACTCTTTTTCTTTTCTTCCTATTCTCGTAAATGAGGGTTAATCTTTGTTTTGAAATTTCAACAAATTATCTACTACTAGTTATTTACAAAGGCCTGATGAGTTGCGTAAATAAGCATCGAAATATGATTGCATTTCTGTAGCGTTCATTTGTTTTTTACATGTTTTTGAAGTAATATGCTAAAATGAAATATATTCCTCTACTTTGGCATTGAGTCCCCCAGAAAACAAACGTTACAGATGTCGGAATTCTACTCTATTAATTCTCAATTTACATGAATGAATATACATATATATATATATATATATATATATATATATATATATATATATATAGAACTTGAAATGCAGAATATTAAAACTGATTTGAAAGAGCACGACATAATTTTTCTTTGCCCTACACTTTATCAAAGATAACCGTTGACACAAATCTGTCGAAATACATCAAATATTCGTATATATATATATATATATATATATATATATATATATAGATAGAGAGAGAGAGAGAGAGAGAGATATTTATGCTTGAAATATCACTGTTGTCAATATTCCTTCTGTTCTTATAATGAGCGGAACAGTTGTATTTTCAACAAGATAAACTACTTCTTCAATTCATTGTGGCATCAGTTCATATAATAAAAGCTCTTCAACCAGATGGATTTGAAGATGAAGTGATATTGAATAGCCATACGATCACATGATAATATATATTTATTCACTTGGGAATAAACGTAGCGACAAGTTTGATGCAATTAGATTTATATAATAACACTTACCGAATGATGGACACTACTCAAACTGAAATGCTGCACAATTGAAATGTATTCGCTGATATTTGCAATCCAGTCTGTCAATGAATCGAATTTTGTTACGTTAGGAATAGTTTCGTAGTAATTAAAATTGTACACCTGTTGTATGGAAAAGTCAAATCTGTATAAATCTTATCCTATACACACACACATGCACGTACACACACACATATGTGTGTGTATTTGTTTGTGTGTATGAGTGTTATCAAAGACATCAGATATATTTTGTCGATTAACTGATCGCTTTATCCAAATCAGGGATAATGAAGGAATGAAGGAAATTACGTCAATAATTGTCCAAAGGATATTTCGGAAGAAATATTATCCAAGCTTTTTTAATTCATCATCATGGGAGGTAGAGACAAATTTCGTTTTAAAGTTCATTTCTGAGATAGAATTAATAAAAATAACCTATTCCTAGATATTCTCATTGGCATACCTAGAGCCAGACAAACCTACCAAGGTTTGAAACCTTGGTAGGTTTGTCTGTCTCTCTAGGTTTGACTAAGTCTGCTCTAATTTTATATTGACTACATTGTATTGACTACTTTTTAGGTAGTTGATTATCGGTTTTACTTTTTTAGTTAGTTGATTATCGTTTTTTTTTCTTTGGGCTTTGGACCTGTATGTTGTACGATTATTTCCGACAGACGTTCATGTTCATAGCTTTATCTTTTTTCTTTCGAAATTGATTTGATCATTAGCAAATCAAGAAACCGGAAGCGTTTCCACGACGAGTGTAGTTACCTTATATATATATATATATATATATATATATATATATATATATATATATATATATATATATATATAGTCTTAACCTGAGCTAAATTTATGGGATAAAGTGCTCAATATCAGAGATAGAGCGTGTGTAAATGTAAAAGTGAACATTGAAGTCAACACTTAGAGGCGACAGCTGTTTGATGGTAGACGCAATCGTGGCTTTACGATTGCGTCTAGCATGAAACAGTCTGCAGTGTTCCCTTTTAGATATATATATATATATTGTCTCACATATATGTATATATATCTTTCTGTGTGTGTGTGTATATATATATATATATATATATATATGCATATCTATATCTATTAATCTATCTATCTACCTATCTCTCTCTCTTTGACTCTCTCTCTCTCTCTCTTTCTCTCTCTCTCTCTTTCTCTCTCTCTCTCTCTCTCTCTATATATATATATATATACTGTGTGTATTTGGGCAGCAAATGTTCTATAAGGCAAAATCTATTAAATGTTAAAAAAAATGTTTACAGAAATGTTATATTATCGCTGTTTATATTTGTAAAAGGACAATATCAATAAAGAAAAACGGAAAACTTATTTTAGGCCACATGTTTCGTCATCTGAGGGACTTTATCATTGCAAATATAAGGATTTTAGCTTATAATAACATTGTAGCTACACAGTGACGGTATTATGTATGAATAGATTAATATTTTTCTCCAAAGATAAATCTTTGACTTTCTGTTATTTCAATCTGTATTCTTTATGAAAATATTTAACAGCTTATTAGTTCATATCGATAGATACTAATAAATATAAGTTTATATATGTATTAACACAACTTAGATGTTTTCAACGGTATGTTTATTAAAAAAAACAAAAAAAATGCAAATTACAGGTGTGAACATCATTTTGAGTACATGAAGTAATCTAAGTACATGAAAACAAGAAACTTAAGGATTGTTGAATATAATGATTTGTGGATTAAGATTTTTAGATCTTTCGATACTCATCAATAATTTTCATTCCCGAATCTGTTAAAATTTTTAAAGTCACAATTTCACAGAATATATGGCTGAATTTCTTTTTCAATTATGCAGAAAAAGGGAAAGAGTTTACGTTCCATTTTCAGACGCACTTATGACAAATTTTAATTGATTTATTGGAATGTCAATTATCGATGAATTACACCTTTTTATTTTCTTAAAAACTGAAAACTTTTGGCTTTATCTCTCTTCACAGTGTACTATAAACAATATATTTTGGGTTATAATTGTGAGTGTTTCTGTATACGTGAATATAAATAAAAATGAATACGTATACACACATAAACACAAATATAATAATTTATGGGGATATCTGTTCATATAAAATCAACAAATATGTACACAAATTAATTGAATACGACAGACAAGGTGCTTCTATTTATGGACACAATATCTTGACTGTTTTTGAAAAAAACATATAAAACATACATGCATCAAACTATTACTTAAATAGCAGTTGAAATATTTAATCCTTGGAAATGGCTAAAGCGCACGGATAAAAAGAACATTCGGACAGTTTTTATATAGTTTATCAGCTAAAAACAAAAAATAATATTAGATGGCATGAGAAATTGTATAAAATTTAAATGAATCACCTTGTCTGTCGTATTTAATGAAATGTGCATGAAAGAATGATTTCTGCCTATATATATATATATATATATATATATATATATATATATATATATATATATATGATATCGCATATTGTGTGCTGTGGTTAATAAAATACAGCTTGATGTAAGAGTCTCAATTTACCACCTGAAGATTGCGACGTGCATGAAACTGTGTGGTATATATATATATATATATATATATATATATATATATATATATATATATATATATATATGTGTGTGTGTGTGTGTGTGTGTGTGTGTGTGTATATATATATATATATTAAAAAGAAGAGAGAAACCGCAAAATATTTTGGTTTTATGTGGATTTCTTTTCTTTTTTTTATATATATATATTATGCTTTATTTTTCTTAATTTTGCTATGCGTGTTTCCGGTCTCGCGACAGTCATCAGCCAAAGGGTGGAGATTTCCACATATTGCTAAAAATAAATCATTTTTTATCTTTTACGTTTTTCGATGTTAAATATTCTCAATATGTGACATTCTCATTTTTTTTGTGTTAGTGACCCAAATGTCTTTCTTGAACTGAAACGCAACAAATCCGTTGATATACAATCCTTATATATCCTAGTAATATAAAATATTAAACCTGATCCAAAAAAAGAGTTCAATGTATTTATTAATACAGAGCAATATAATTGATAAAAAATAAAATCCTAAATTACCTCATATACTGAATAACCTGTTTCGACAGACGAAAATATCACTTGTCTGTCTCATGAAACTTGGTGTGGACTGAGTTCATGTCTATACAGTGAGTGGGGTGGGGTATAGAATTTAACTGCGAAGGTTAAAAAATATCGACATAAAAACTAATTCAATTTGCTATTATATTAGGTTATCTTGATTAACTACCATATTCCATAATTTTTACTACACTGTAACTCATCAAATGTCGACAATATAACTAATTCTAATTTAATTCCCGCATTCTTTAATCACTTTGCACTATATTAATTATCATTTATAAACTTTACTATAATTTAATATCTCCCTAAATCTCTTTCCATTAATCCCTTACATTCTTCTATCTATAGATTTTAAATTTATTTTAAAACCCTTTTGTATTCCGCTTTTAATTTTAGATTAATTTTTCATTCAACATATAACCTCAGATCAATATCATAAGGTATAATATTCGGGGTTAATTTTATAAAACTTCTTCCCTTTAAGACAAATAACTTTCACCCTCCCCAGACCTCAGTCTCGTGCCTTTCGTCTGATTAAAATATTGAAATTGATAAATTATGTATTGGTTTTTCGAAAGTTTATTGTTTTTTTTAGCTTCCAGAGTTAAATTCTGTTCCCGGCTGCCCCCTATCTATATAAACAGGAACTAAGTCCCCACCGGGGTTGATAAAACAGACGACCGATAAAAAAAGAAAGAAAACTATTCCCCATATGAAGTAATTTTAGATTTTATTGTTTATCAATTCTGGATTTTATTGTTTATATATATATATATATATATATATATATATATATATATATATATATATATATATATATATATATGTACGTGTTTTGTGTGCACTTGAACACACAAACTATGTTCTTCAACTATATACAAATGTTTGTGCATACGTTGGTTACAGCGCTCGTTGAGAGTTTATTTTTAATCTATAAATTTATGTTTCGTATTTGTTTTTAACATTTTACAATTTGGGCACGAATAAAACCACCGTTAATGGCTACAGAAATAAAAATCGTGTCATTTTCCTAATTTACAAATTAATTGATTACCGATTCTATAGATTTCGGTTTTTCACATTTTAATTATGCAGACGTTTACTCCTTATAATTCAATGTTTTATTCAACCAGAGAAGCGAATTATTTCATCAAATATACTTTGTTTTGAAAAAGGCATTAAAATATTTAAAATGTTATTCCGTCAATCATAAATTTCGATGGAGAAAATAGTTTTTGTAAATATGATCTATCTATCTATCTATCTATCTATCTATCTATCTCTATCTATCTATCGTTATATATATATATATATATATATATATATATATATATATATATATATATATATATATGGTCGACTTGTGACCAATAAATGAGGGCTATCAATGGATGGTCATTTTTTTACACTCATTCCTTCTAGCATGTGATATGGTGGAGAAAATCAGGTATGAGAAAGACATATTCATTTGTGCTTACAAACACAAAACCAGAAACAGACAGACACACACACACATATATATGTGTGTATCAAGGAAAATCTTTACGAATCATCGAAAATTCAATTATAATTTATTTCAATGGGTAAGTTTTAATACCCGTCTAATTAGATCGAAATAACAAGTATTTTTTAGAAATAAACCCCATCTCAGTTTTGGAGGGATTAATTAATCTAGATCTTTGGTTGTTAGTGAAATTAGGTTTCTGCTCTTTAAAGATTAAATCAGTAATTTTCATGCGGATTTTTCCCATTCTGTCATCAATATTAAATATTTCACAAAATTAGCAACATCTTAGTTGATTATAGAAATAGTATCATTATTTTTGTCATATTTGTAAGTGTTGGTGATTTTGTTAGAGAGGTTTGTGATAGTGGGAGGGAATGATTTTACAAATATTTCAAGATTCATCAACTCTGACCAATACATAATTAGATGTTTTAATATCTCTCTTTCTCTCTCTCTTGAGTTGCTATCTCTGATTTTCGTAAAAATTAATAACAACTAGCCTAGAGTGAGATGTCCGACATCAGCAGAATTGTGACTTCTCCAGGTAATACAGATTCTATTACTATTGGAGATACAATCTTACTTCGGTATGACTTCTCAATTATATTAATTTCACTGTTTAAGAAAGAAATATGCATAGCAACTGAAAAGGGTTCATATAATAAAAGTTAAAGTTTATAATCATGAGTCTTAAAACGACTACATCAATTGCTGAGAATCGGTGCAAGACTCGATGTAGAATCGCCAATCAACTCTCTCTTCATATCTAACCAAGTGTAGTCCAGATAAAAAGCCATTCTGTGATTGGTGGGCAATGTACTAGGACCGTTTATATGTTACTATCAGGAACAAGAACGATTATAAACTATAAATTTATATGACGTCTCAAGTTATACAAACTGATAAGAACTCTTTTAAAAGCAAATTAAATATTGAATGCAAAAGAAACAGAGAAAAGTCACGAATAACCTGCCTAACGAGCTTTTGTAAATCATTGGCAGACCAAGGATTAAGATCGACAATAAAAATACAATTTTGTACTAGATATAAAACGGATAGGACATTGTGGTGAGTCTAAACAAGATGTAATGGAACATGCCACATAGAAATTTTAATTAATATTTTCAATTCTAATTTCCATGCACTAATTTTCATATAGTTAATATTTTCTTTTACTGATGAATTTTCTATTGTCTTTGTAAATAGTAATGGATTATTTCTATTTTGAAATTAGTGAGATTCATAATCCTGCAATTGTGCCTGGGTTTTATAATCTGATTCTTATTTTCTTTCGAAGTGAATTCTTAAAATAAGAAAGGATAGAAAATAAACTTAAAAATCTAACTTATCTGAGGCTGGGATAATAAAAACACGATTATCCGAATAATATATATATATATCATGAGGAAATCACTTTCAGATCTATAGATTATTTTAGGAGACAGAATAATCTATCGGCAGTAAGGTGTCATTTTTTAACAAAACTCAAAGCTAGAGTTCAAATGCTATGTGGGGAATAGTTAATAGATTTCATCGACCTTGAGAAATCCATGAGATTGTAATTGTTTTTTTTAACTAAATATAGCAATTTTTTGATCACACGTCGGTTCAGAATGTATTGGATAGGCGAGTTCGAATTCCAGTGAAGTCCTTTGTATACATATTGACGTAAATGCCCATCGGGATAGGTATGAATACATTTCCTCCTAGCTATTTGTTTAATAATAGGATTTGTACCTTAAGGAAATCATTTTTATCGCCAAAGATATCGCTGATTTAAAAATCAGTTGAAAAATATAATTGTTCTTAAAATTCTATTTATTTTTGGCTTTAAATAATCAACGAGGAAAACCTCCATCAATCAAGTCTTCAAAATGTAAATGATCATGGCCCTCCGCACTTTCGTTTTTATTCTTGGGCTTTCCCGTTATTTCCCCTGGCTCTAACTCGGAATTTCCTCATTCATAATTGCCAGCCGGTTAAATATAAAGAATCCATTTTGCCCTTCTATTTAACATATATCTAATGAAGGGAAGAGACATATTCTTTTCTTTTACAGAGAGAACGGAGGAGATTCATAGAAATTGAACTTGTATTGTCAATTTCACTTTCCAGGTTAATCATTGTTACGCTAATCGCAAGTCATTTGCCTGCAATCAATTATAAAATAAAAAAATACTCTTTATAGCGAAGAGTTTAAATAGTTGAAAACAATGAGTGTTACTTTATTTATCAGTATTAAGCACAAAATGTTGTGAATTTCTGGGTAGTTTATTAACAGTTAAAGAAAATTTGACACCGAAATCCGAAGAGTGAAATTTTGAAACATGAATTGGAAGACGAATCAACAAATGAAACGGCATCGAATCTCGATTAATTCAATACATCAGTGAATGCTGAACAATTTCATCGCAAATGAAGAAGAGACATGTGCCGACAGAGATGTAGTTCTACAAAAGAATCCGGGGAATATACAATGGACGGAGCTTGTGAGCAAAGGGAAAATTTTAAATAAAATGGAAACAAAAATTCCGCTTATATTTAAAATGAGAAAGACAGAGTTAAAATTTTCGTTACGCATAATGAGAGAATTTAACTCTCCCAGAGCACATTGAAGCTAAAACGGACAGAGGAAAGCAGCGATTACACTTCATAACATCTTGTGTAAATGTATATCAGAATTTGGATTGGAAAGTATATGACTAAAGCAAACATATACACATATGTGTAGGATACACAAAGTACAGAGTTGTAGAGGAATTTTATTATTCAAGTCTTGAATGGACACGGTAAATAAAAGTATTTTTTTTTTTTTTTGATCTCAGACCATGCTACATTTCAATGATAATCATTGTAATCATTGCAAAGTCTTCCACGCTATCCGTGAAATTACTTTCTTTTGCATTGCTTTTTATGTCGAATAAAATGATGGATGGCTGTGATATTCATAAGTTCTGAATATAAAATCAATATTTTTGTTTAAAAGGTCAATTAACAATATAAAACATATATATGTATTTACACGCAACTTCGCATTTCATCCAAATACTGAAAATTCATTTTTTGTTTTTGTTTTTCATTAATCAATATCATCATGTTTGAAAGCTTTTATTGATTATTTAATTCAATCTGTCTCGTTAATGAAAATTTCTTTTTACGAAGATAGACTAAATTAAAAATTCTAACAAATTCCTATGTTTAACCCAGTGGGGAAAGGATTGAACTGTTGGATCCGAGATTTTATATCGCGTTTGTTTTTAAAAGTCCCAATGCCATTAAAATATTCGCTTTTATTTGTCAATCACTGTTCTTCCCTTAAGGACGTAAGTGATGATGGAACTACACAACATCCTGTCTATTATAGGACTTAGAAATGTTCTCTTTTTAATCCCCATCCGCACCTCTTTCTGCTTTCCATCATTTTATTTGTATTCCATTTGTAGGAAGAACGTTTCACTCGAGCAGATTCTTCCAAACTACCGATAATATTTGAAACGAGCATCGGAGACCATGTTTTCCTGACTATTGTAATATGCACCTTTTAAAGTCAAGACTTTTTGTCTTATAATCTCGGAACCATTACTTCCTTCCTACTTCTCTTACATTCATGCAAAGTTCATTCGGAAATATCAACTTTGGGTGGCTTTCGAGCCTTGTATTAGGCAAACATTAATAAAACGAAAGCCCTTTATGTAGTTTATTCGCTGCTTCTCTCTTGTAGTTTCAAATGTTCCCAGTCATCCTTCTCTATTATATATCCTAGAAATTTCAACTGCTCAAAAAGCTTCATTTGGTATTAAATCTATGTCCAGCTACACTTTGATTAGCTGGAAATACATAATAAATTTTGAATTTTTTGTATTCAAGATGAGAGAGCTAAAAATAACATTTTAACCATTTTATTCTGACAATTCAACTGACTTCAACACTCATTAATGAGTGGTCTAATGTTTAAAAGTCAAAGTTCAAGAAACAGATCACATTTATCAAGTTTTATATCGACAATATTTTAGAATAAAAATAGATATTTCATTTTTAATGAGCAGTAAAAACAGGAAACTATGGAGAATCATGTTTGCGAAAATTTGAAGAGGCATGGCACATCCATCGAGAAGGTGAATGTGTGGTATCCTTATGCGTAGAAATGTATAAATAAATATATATTCGGCTTATTTAGGCCTTTATATGTTCTGTCTTGAATTGTCGCATATGTCTATATTTCTGAAATGCGGTATTGTCATTATTTACACTATTTATATTGTTTGGACCGTTGTCCTCATCTTTTGGCTATATTCACATCGTGTTGCCATTTGTAGGCTCCGGTCTTCTTGACAGTTTGATTGATCCAAAAGTGACTTCACCCAAAGCGTTGTGAGTTCAATACCTGACCCGGACATAGGGAACAAAAACTTGTAGTGTTTAGCTATCAAGGAAAATTAACTCAAAACATAGATATTCATATCACGTGGTCTTAAAATAAGAGCTCGATTTGAAACTCCGAGAAATATAACCTGAAGAAGGCCGGAGAGTACAACGCTGTGAATATGGCTATAAAAATGAGGACAGTTGTTAGAACAATGTAAATAATGTAAATAGTTAAATTATATTCTTTAAACATATGCTTTTGCGTATAGTTTAATTAAAAGATTTAAAACATTTTCAGTAAATTTATCGGGAAATTAGTGGAATTTGAACACTATTATCCTGGTTGTTAAGTGTGAGAATTTTCAAATTCAAAAGTGATGTTTAGATTCATAAATAACATTACCTTTTTGGATGTTTGTTCTGTGTTGGAGGAGCCAACGATTTATCAGAAGCGCCCCGGCTAAGTGAAAATAACAGGTCAAAATTCAAAGGATATATATGCGAGCCTACAGGTATATTGATCCATCTTCGTAAACTTAGGAAATAATTTACATAGACCGCTGAAAAGAAAGTGATAGAGGTTACTCGATTGTAAGTGTGCTTGACACACCGCTTGCTATATAGATTTACGAAACAGTTAGATAAGTACTACGAAGAGTATTGATAATTTTGTTGACAGTAAGAAAAACTGATTCATAAATTCTGCTAGCAAAAGTGTGTATTCGAAATATTAATTGCTTAGTTAAAATAGACGCTGATCAATAAAGCGAGAGTTAGAAAATACGTAAAGTAACATTACATACTTTCTGACAATACAAAACAATGTGAATGTTTTATGGATAAATCATAGTGATCAGATGTGCTGAATCCAAAAATCATATTGGTTTGGCTCAATCAGGTCAACTTTTTCAGCTATGGTCACATGTTGTTTTATTTAAATATACAATGTATCTCATACAAGAAAACTAATTATGTTAATTCTAAACTTATTAATTTTAACCCACCAGAAGAATTTCCAGCTGAAAATAGCAACATAAATATTAAAACACACCCTACCGCAAATATTTATAAACAAATAATACGCAATGAAGTGCTTACATCACAAATCACACCAATTAAACTCTACAATACAAATACAAGAAAAGTTATTTTATCAGTCATTATAATTTAGATATACCGGCAAAATATCCGACGGACATGATAGTAAACATACCACTTGACATTTTTAGGTCCAATAAGTAAAATTATATAATTCAGGAATTAACATCAAGGACAGAGTTTTTCAGATTCCACTATTGGCCATGTTACTCTAACTGTTGATTTTCGAGACCTTATTCGCTTCAACACAAAGTACCAAGAAACGACTCTGCAGCACTGACCAAATTTAAATGTGACTGCCTTCAGACACTGTACAAACCCAAAGATTGGTGGCTGTTCATTGATTGCAGCAAGCGATCACTGAAAAGTGTTCTCCAGCACAATGACAACCTGCTTGCCTCTGTATCCTTCGCTGTTACGATTACACTGAAGGAGAAATATGAAGTAGTGAAAAATGTTCTGGAGAAAATCTATTATGTTTAGCATGGGTGATTTATTTACGTTGATCTGAAAATAGTGAACTTTTTGTTGGGACAACAGCCCAGGGTCATTAATTATCCATGCTTTCTGCGCATGTCGGATAATAGGGACACTGCTCAGCATTACACGAAAAATCCGGCCAGTTTGGGAGGAATTGATGCCTTGCAGAGCAACGAATGGCGTCAATAAGCCTCTGGTGGATTGAGTTAGGATACATTTCCCACCGCTGTACATCAAGCCCAACTTGATCAATCAATTCACCAAAGCTCTGGTCGAGGAGGGCGGCCGCTTCACTTACTTGTGACAGACTTTTCCAGGATTAATGATGGAGAAGTTGAAAGCTGGCATGTTTGACGCTTTACAAATCCCTCAGCTCATTAGAGATCCGAGAATTTGAAAACTCAATGTATGAAGTGGAACTAGAAGCATGGAAGGCTTTTGTTCTGGTCGTGAAGAATTTTCTTGGCAACAACAAGGCCAAGAACTACGCAGAACTTGTCATCAATATGCTGACAGCTTTCAGAAACATCGGATGCAACAAGCGCATCAAAATGCATTGTTTAATCTCACATATGGATCGGTTTCCTGAGAATATGCGATCATTGAACGATGGAGAGCATTAAGGAGATGGAGACCAGCTATCGTAGACGCTGGGATTCAGTTATGATGACTGCTTATTGCTGGAAGAGAGACTCCCTTGCCGCTGATCATTCTAAGGTTTCGAATAAACGGATTTTCCATTCCTGAATTTAGACCAACGATTACGTAATATGCATTTTACCTGAAATTACAGTTATCAATGTATACTATTCAAATTACTGCAATCGATGCTTGTAATATTTAATTAATAAACTCTTAGAAAGCAATTTTTCTCTTAAAAATACATATTTCGTAAGAGAAATATTAACAAAATTATATCGATAAAGTCACAAAAATGTAATCGATTTAGTCGTGATGATTGGATTTTTAAAACACAATTTATCACAAAACCAATACCTGATTGAGAGAAAAGGGTGTCATTTTGGATTCAGCGGTGATGAATTGCCCTAAATCATTTGGAAAAAAAAAACATAGACAAAATATTTTGTGTTGCTTAGTTTTATATGCGATAATGTTGTTCGGAAAAAAATGCCCAATTTTAGAATTAATTTCTGAAATGTTTTCTAATAACAGTTATAGAAAAACACATTCCTCATTCCAAATGATTTTAAAATTTTAATCTTATTAATTCATTAATAAACCAAAAATATTATATTCACCTCAACCTGAACCTGGCAAAAAGTTGCATTAACTTTTCTTTTGCATGTGTTCAGGTTTGGTCATGAGGTTTCTCAAATTGATGCCAGCATTAACAGATCATGAAGTGAATGCTACACTTCTGATTCGAGAGTACGGCACTGGGTTCTGAAGTACCGCTATTAAATTTCCATAAGCCAAAAGACATTCCTTTACAAGGATCATGTAGAAATGGAATTTACAAATTCCTTGAAAAATACGAAGTTCTATGAGAAATGAATTAAGACCCTATCTCAAAGATTCTGAAGTGACACAGATGTGATTAAATAAATCGACATACAAATTTTAAAATAGTTTCTTTGATATTCAATTAAAAACACTGCAATGATTTGTTCTAACTCAATATGCGTAATATATTATTACAAGATAAAAGGCAACAAATTAAAAACAAAAGTTTAAATTTTGCTAGATAGGTCAAGTAATGTAAGATTACTAGTTTTCAATCAAATATATATGGAAATATTTCATATATATTATTCGTGGTAACTGAATATGTTTTGGTATTATCTGAAAGGACTTGTGTAAATTTAAGCTAATCAGGCCTTATATGGATGATTAGGAGCACGACCTTTATGGTTAGTTGTAATGATGGCTAATGAATATTGTAATCTCTCAGATGTAAGTGTCAGAATCGGTGTCATCATATTCAATGATTATAGATCAAAACGTATATTATAAATGCACATTTTAAATATTGCGTTAGACAACCAAACACCTTATACACCAATTTATACAGTATTTTAAATTCCATTTATTCTTACCATAAATGCAGGGACACCAATCTTTGTATGGATATGTTTAGATTCATCTCATGTTCTTAATATTGAAGTATTCTCTGTTCGTTTTTAATTCTATGAAAGAATCATTATGCTTTAAGGTTCCCATTATTAAAATAGTTCTCCTTTTCAATTACAATTTATTTGTTTCTATATTCAAATATATTTCATTTTTATATATTTTATGGTTAATTATTTCCGCTACTGTTGTTTATTTAACGAGGTCTTCGATAATCCTTTTAAATTAAGCAAACTTACTGTTCAAAGAATCAGATGAATATATTCCTTAATGCCTGGGGTTGTCAACAGTAAATTATATTTTTGAATTTGCTTTAATATTGATTGGTAGGTTACAATGTTTAGCGTGGTATCGTATTTATTAAGCCTGTCTTAGTCTGGTTAATACTAGAGAAAATGATAGTGAGATTCGAACACATTCCATTAAATGCCTGGTTTACAATCAAAGATCTACAGTCGGCACCCATAGATATTAATTCAGATTAGCCTGAATTATTGGATTTCGTGTCGTCTCTGGCTTTTCGGGAACTTGTGGCAACTCTTCAGTCCCCATCACTGCATAACACTCAGAATGAACGGGGGAAGATGATTCCAAGTATGTTTTCCTCACTTGATTTCAGTGAGGAGTTGCAGTGTAAGGAGCATCGATTTTTGGATTAAACGAAAGAAGAGAGAGAGAGAGAGAGAGAGTGAGAGAGAGAGAGAGAGAGAGAGAGAGATGACAGATCTCATGAGTTACAGCAGAGACTTGCAATCACAGAGTAATCCGGGAGCATCGAGGCGTCATCCCCCTCCTATTCATGCACAAACTATGTCTTGATACGTTTGTCTGACATATTATTAAAAATTTAACACAGACAGGACAATGCATCAATTTAAAGATTGGATGCCTTCGGATCGTCAATTTCCAAACCAGTATGATAGGTTTCGCAATTTTGAGCTAACCTACACATTTTGTACCATAATGAAACAAACAATAATTGGACAGATATTGTGGTTCCAACAATAGAGAAGTGTTTTACTAAACTGTTTAGTACGAATTATGCTACTGTCATTCACTTTATTTACTAAACATAGTCTAGCACTTAGGTCATAATAAACATAAATGAAAATAAAAGTTAATTCTTTACAGGAATTATTTGTGAGACAATTCTGTCCAGCATCATTTTAATATAAAAATATAGTATTAATATAAACACACTCAAAAGGATATATTTAGGAGGATCATGATTCTCATAAAATGTTCATGTCTGTAAATTATTAATATATCTAATTTTTCTTTTCTTAGACTAGCTGTCAACCAAGGCAAGAAAATACATTTCCCTTTACTATTTATCCGATAGTTAGGTGGATGAGGAGATGTATTTATACCTTTCTCAAAGGCATTCGTTTGGAGTGAATCTGAATTGCTTCAGCTGTGATTTCAAATAGGCTTATCTTGTTCCATGTTATGTGCTATTAAAAATTATCCAACTACAACGTCTTAAAAGTCTCGGTTAGGAGAATTATTTTGTCGAAAATAATCATGCTGCGGTATGATCTCAATTCCTATAGGTTTTAATCTAATACAAGATTTTCTGACAGAAACTGAGTTCCCATCTTTTTAAAGGGACTGATTTGGGCTTTTAACACTGATTATCAAAGAACTACATAAGGCAAACCGAGAAATGTTTTATATTTCAGGGTATTTTTCATGAATTTATATACGAGAACTCATCATCAACTGGTTATAACCTATATAAAGTCATTTTGGTAAGTGTTCCGGTAATTTTGATTAGTAAACAGTCAGATAATATTACTGAATCTATGTCCCCAGGGTCGTAGCTTTAGCGTCATTTGAGTATCTTCTCATTGACAAGATATATAAAGTGAATCTTTTCATTTAGTGTTCTCTAAATCTAGGCCACAAAACAGATTGCAAATATAAAGGATGAGAATAAAGAATATTAAATGAAATCATGCAAATTAGTAAGGAAATACAGAAAAGATTCTATTTGCATTTTCGAAAAATCAACAAATTATAATGATAAAGTGTTATTTTAAAAAGTAGGAAAATGAAGAAAAATCTCCAAAACAAGTAGTTTAGAAAGATCGGCATGATCAAATGTTAGCAAAGCATCGTAAATTTAAACGATTATTCATAAAATTATTTAATAATATATAACAGAATTTTAAAAATATTATTTTTTCAGGTTTCATACGTTTCCCAGGTCCAGTAGCTGTTATCGCTCTTTTCAGCATTTATTGGTCTCACTTCCAAGCATTTTCTAGTTTTGTCTACTTCTTCCTTATCTCATTGTTCTGTCTTCCAGCTATATGTGATATCCATTTTAGTTATTACTGTTGATTTAATTCTTCAACTGGGGTGCTTTCAGTACAGCTATCTGTCTCTGATTCTGTAGCGCCAATGCACATTATTCAGATAAGTTTCGGACGAACCACAGTCTTCTCTAGCTCAAAACCATTTATAAGCATTAATCTTAGACATAGGTTCTATACATCTGGCAGATTATATATTTCCGCACGACCATGGCATCAATACGAAAGTGACGATAAGAGGAGGCTATTTAAAAATGTGACTCTAGTTTTCGGATTAATGTTTTATTTTGTAGTAATTGTTGTGTGAGACTACGACTAACAGATTATGTTCCTATGTTCAGTTTTCTCATCACCAATACTAAACCTGTTTCAACTGATATATACATGACATCAATGGTTTCTTTCTAATTTCAGATTGTAGTTTATCATTTGGAAATGTTTATCCGATAATTATTTGTTTCAACACTTGGTAGATGCTATTGATCTGTTGGTAAAGATCAAGTTGATCCCGTCTATGAATACCTATGGCGTTGGAATAGCTCCGCTCATTGGCACCGGAAAAGAAAGCAGGATATTTCAGCTGTTTAATTTGGAATGTCCAAAACCTTATTTAATTCGTTTTCATCACATATGTATAATGAAAACAGCAAAGCACCATTGGAAATTCTGATGTTTAAAACAAGGAACTCGTATGCAGTAATATAATCAACCGAAAAATTGTCAACTTGGCATGGAGAAACACTAAAAAATATATCTAATTTTAGATTTTCCCAGGAATCTCTAGCATAGATTGTGAGTAGTATTTTGATAATTGAAAATTGATTGGGCTTGTGTTTTGGAATTTGACCAAACCTTTTATCAAAAGCTTGCAATCTCAAGGGCATTTGGGTGTGATGTATATGCATATTATATCGTTATCAGAAGGGATATCTTGATGGCTATTTTCGGATTCGTGTATTTATAAAACATTCACTAGTTTGGCCTGATGAAGTCATTCAATAGCAATAATAATAACAAATATTAATAAACATAGTTTAAAAGTAAACTATTCTTCTTGTGTTTATATATATATATATATATATATATATATATATATATATATATATATATATATATATATATATATATACACGGTGGGAGGGAAAGAAATATGCCTATACATACAAATTTTTAATTTATTGTATTTAAATGTGCATAGAAAACAGAAAATAAGTTAATTTAAGAGAAATAAATCTCATTTGTCTATTTTAATCGGTGAAAAATGTATTCGTACAATGCAAAAACGAATACATAATCTTCATTTAATACTTTGTAGAATAGTCATAATTCGTTTCTGCAGCAACCAACCTTTTCTTGTAGTTATCAATGAACTCTTTGCAAATTTTATTTCGTATTTTGTTTCATTCTTCTTCGGATATGTTCGTCAGATCCGGGATTTTTGTTGGAATTCTCGATTGGATTTGAATTTTCAAATAATGTCATAGATTCTCGACTGAATTTAAATCTGGGGACTGACTTCGCCATTACAGGATATTTACACTATTTTTCGCGAGCCATTTCTTCGTAATGTGCTTAGGATCATTATCTTTATGGAAGACCCATTCAGGAAGAAGTTCAAGATTTTCAACCGAAATCATTAAATCTGCTTTCAAAATAATGTGATATATGCTGCGAAATTAATTCTAACATCTCTTACTGATATGTTGCCAGTAACTTTTGCAGAAAAACACCCCCAAACCAAGTGATGCCACTACCAAATTTCACTATTGGGACTTTGTTCTTTTGTTTTAAGGTATCACCAAATTTCCTCCATAAATGACGTCTAGAATGACGTCTAATCTACTCAGTTTTGGTTTCGTCTGTCTATTATACTCCTTTGCAATACGATTTTCCTTATTCTTATTTTCACGGACGAATTTGAACCTGGCATCTCCGTCTCTTCCCAATAGCAGTGGAGTTTTTCAAGGTGAGTGTGACTTTAGATTTTTTCTATAAATTTCGTTGCTTATTATCCGTTTAGTGATACAGATTACTGATGAAAGCAAATCATTCTACAACTCTTGGAAAGTAAATATTGGATATATTTTTTTTAATTTGACGCATTAATTTTCTCGAAGATCTTGAAGAAATCTTCTATGGAGTACTTGTTTTTTTGGCTTTCAACAGTTTTGAGGGGTTTTTTTTACCTTGCAATGAACTAATACGTGTAGCTGGAATATTCGAGTTGGCTGAGATTATCTTGTAATTCTCACGTTCTTTTCAGAACTTATCAATCAGTTCCTTTTAAGATTCCCAATTTTTTACCTCTTGCAATGATGAAAACCTTCTTGCACGGATATCAGTTACAGAATATTCTGTCTATATTTTTAAACTAGAAATAACAACTGATAATGTTATTGACAAATTCTAGAATATTCCACTTGAATAATCTAGAGTATTAATCAGTTTAAAAGTTTTAAAATCAGAAATGTGCATTGTACAAATAATTCTTTCAGCCATTAAAATAGATAAATGGGATTTATTTTGCTAGGCCAATTTTCTTTCGGCTTTCTCTGTATATATAATTATTGTGCATCCGTGCACTGTTAATTATATGAAAAGTATGTTTATTCATTAGTTGATAATACAATAAATTAAAAATTGTATGTGTACGAATATTTGCTTACCCCAATATATATATATATATATATATATATATATATATATGTAAGCATTTAGAACACCTACAGTTAAATGAAATTAATATGAAAAGCTAGACTATATATGCCATTGAATGACCCATGTCCTTTGTACTTACATGAGAAACAATATATTACTAAGTTTTATATAAAAAATAAAAGTTTACCAAATCAGTGAAATTAATTAGCTATTTTCACCGTCATTGTCATAAATTTTACTTAAATATTTAAATATAAATTATTGTGACCTAGTAATATGCATACTTATACTTGATGTGAAAATAATTCTGCATACTGTAAGTGATTCTAAAACATTTACTTTTTCTTAAAAGAAATATAGCATATTAAAAATTAAAGGTGAAAATATTTTTCAAATCGTAGTTAAATTAAAAGTATTCTAACCTAAACACTCCCCCAAAATCTTTAAGTATACAAATAGAAAAAATGCCGTAAGAATTTTTTCCGTTAACAATAAAATTCAGAAAAAAATCCAGACGACATGCATTTAACGGATGTCAGATTTCATTGAAGAATACATCCCCACCCCTACCAAAACGTAACTAATAACTGATACATCAAAATACAGCCATAATGAACATGCAAACACCCCTTGGCTGGTCGAATTGGATTTCTCTGTATCCTTGGAAATGTGAATTATGATTTTTGCTGTGTCTTTAAAACCCAGTAATTTTAAAAGTTACTCCAAAATTCGCTTGAGGATGAAATGGAAACAATGTCTTTAATTTAATTAAAAAATAAAATTCGAAGTTTTCAGCTTCCATTTTTGAAACATGGTTAGAATTGTGTATATATATATATATATATATATATATATATATATATATATATATATGAATGAAAGGAAATATTTCTTAAACGCTGATTTGGAATTTGGACTCCAGAACTGAACTCGATAAATCGAATTGAGCTAAAGAAAATCGATAATTATTTTATTTCTATTCTACTGTATATTTATCTAGCTATAAAATATAACTTTTCTTTCGATTAAGCAATGCTAAAATGAAAGAACAAAACCTAATCATATATTTTTCTTTATATTTAGTGTTCAACGCCGGTAGAAGAAACGTCAATATTTTAAATATAAAATGCTATCGGGCTTAGCAAAAAAATAAAAATTGCAAATTATATCACTGTAATGGTTTCATAACTGCCTATATTTTTTCTTGGAGACAAGATTAGTACTGCATCAGATAATGTTTCTCGGGAAAACTACTCTAGTCTTCTCTTGTATATAGCGTTCGTCAAAACACGTGTATTTTTCTATTAGTAAATTCAAAATGCTGTATAACAGATATAAAAAGAAAAGAAAATGGGGCTTATATTTCTGTGAGGCTTTATCTTAATCGATAAAACTATTCGGACCGATGAACGTTACAAATTTGTCAGTTGTCGAGTCTATTTCCATATGAATCAACACTTCTGTTTAGGTTCAGAATCGTCGATTTCAGATCACATTTTGCTCCCTAACCCTTTCGTTATCATCAATGTAGCGTCTGTGTCCTCCGATAAATTATTCTATACACGATATATTGTTGAAACATGAGATAATATTGATACGTATCCGTTATATATATATATATATATATATATATATATATATATATATATATATATATATATAGAGAGAGAGAGAGAGAGCGAGAGACGTAAAGAAACATGAAATAATATTGATGGTTATCTGTTATATACATAGAGAGGAGAAATATAGCGAGAATAGGGAGAGAGGTAAAGAAACATGAGATAATATTGATGCGTATCCTTTATATACAGAAAGAGAAAGAGAGAGTGAGTGAGTGAGTGAGTGAGTGAGTGAGTGAGTGAGTGAGTGAGATAGCGAGAAAGTGAAAGAGGTAAAGAAACATGAGATAATATTGATGGGTATCTGTTATATACAGAGAGGGAGAGAGAGAGAGATAGCGAGAGAGGGAGAGAGGTAAATAAACATGAGATAATATTGATGGGTATACGTTATATACAGAGAGAGAGAAAGAGAGAGAGTGAGAGAGAGAGAGAAGAGATAAAGAACGAGTGATAAGTAAATAAAGGGTGAAAATGAGTGCGATATCGGAACAGCGAGTTTTTGTTGGGTTCGGCTTCGTCAGTTACTTCGTTTGGCCACTGCCTAGAATCCCTGGTCCTTTCAGTAAGACTTGTCAATTCATAACAGACAGAAATAGAGCATTAACGCTAGCTTCCTAAAAATAAGTCCCTTCAATGTTTAAGGGTTTCTGCTGAAATAAAATGGTAAAATTATATTGAATCCATTACTTGGTGTCTGTTGATAAGCTTGTTGGTTCATTGTGTTGTGCTTGATATTTTTTCTCGCCAAAATCTTACAAAGTTTACGTCATTACCATCGTACTGCATTGGTAAGACGTTATATTCGATCAGTTTCTTCCCAAGATTGGCTACTTCTTGGGATAAACTCGTGAGCGTATACTTTCCTGAACACTACTATATTATCCTCTTCATTATCTGTCTATATTTCTGAGATGAGGTATTATGTACACTATTTACATTATTTGGATTATTGTTCTCATCTTTGTCGCCATATTTATCACAACCTATCGGCTTCAAGGACACATGGCACAGTGGATAAAGGCGTTGGTTAGATCCAGTGACAGGAAACCAAAGAGTGTGAGTTCAATAACCGGTTAAGGCCGTGGAGAACTTGGAGAGATAAATGATAACAGACATCCATAAAAACTAGAACAGTCTACCCCAGTGAGTGAAATAAAGGGTTCTGTTCGACATTCCAAACAACTGAAGAAGTCCGGAGCATACAACGGCCGAAACGTTGTGATAAATATGGCGACAAAGATAAGGACAATAGTCCGAATAATGTAGTGTTCATGTCTACCAATATTTATATACTCCATATTCACAAAACCTTTACTTACTCTCCTTCCTTCTTTCGTACAACAACCTCATTTAACCCTCAAATTTGGGTGGCTCGTGAGCCTTGTATTGGGAAATCCTTTAACATGGAGAATGGGAATAACTGAAGATAGTTGTAGATTTGATGTAGCGAACCAGTGTAGAATTATGCAATATTGTTTCATTTAATTATATTTGTGTAAACAGTATTCCCACCGTTCGTGAACGACATCCAATATAAAACATTAGAGGAATAGAGTTTAAATAAAATAACCTATCATTTGCGCATTGATTGTTACTGTCACACCTGGTTTTCTGGTTATACGCTGTATGTAGATACTTGATATCATACGAAGAAGAATGTGCAACGTTATCAGTCCTGATCTGGCATCTCGGTTTTAGTATCTTTCTCACCACTGTATCGCAGCTTCTCTGACATTTGTCTGTTAATATTTTCATGGTAATTGTTCTGATGAGTTTTTTTTTTCTTTTTGATCCCTCGAATTTATGAATTTAAACTAGAGTATACATAGATATCATCATGTCACTGTTGAAATTGATAAGTGTCATTGTAAGTTCAATGTTTCTTCTCTCCCATTTGTGGAACCTTTTTTACGGATTCTTACTTTCCAGTTAACTTTGATATTTAAAACTTTAAAAGGAATCTGAATCGTTTACTTCTGCATTCTTTATTCTTGTTTTTTTTTTTTAATTCTTCATTCACTATAATAATATTTTTCGGATTCTTTCATGGTAAGCCCTTGTGTCTTAGTGGCTTTGTTGGCTTGACTGTGCTGAAATGATAAAAAAATATTGCTCAAATATATTTAGAGAGAAATGATAAATATGAATAAATGTTAAACAAATAAAGTTGCAAGTGTTACTTAAAGAGAAATAGTTATCGAAAGAAATAAATTTTAGAAAATTATAGTGGAAATTATAACATCACATAAGGAGAAAAATGAACGAATTACGAAGATAGAAAAGGAGAAGTTAAGCGTGGTTTGAATGAATAGTGCGCTAGTTATGGAACGCCTGTTGATAGTAAAATGTGACAAGCAATCGAGTACACGTCGTGCGCGGGTCAGCATTAATTTATTGCCGGATGTTGAGGAAACAGTTTGATCAAATTGTCATGTAAAGCAGTGTGAACTAGGAAAAGTCATAACCTTATCCTCGGGGTGGCTAACATCATTGTAAATTTCCGCATTGCAGTTTAGGAGATGAATTTCAATATGTATTCATAGGCATTCATCCGTTCCCACAAATGCAAACTAACAAAATGAAAATATATAGACATAAATAGTTTTTACTTAACAGCATCAAAATGACAAACGCAAATACACACTCACTTAGCACGCACACAAACACCCATTGGTTTGGTTTGGTTTGTTTTACGGCATATCAAACTCAATGTGTTATTTATGTCGACAAAATTTTTTATTACTGGTAATATGTTTTTTTTTGAGAAATCTATTTCTGGGAATATTTTTCCTTGAAGAAATCTATAGCTGATAATATTTCTTTCAAAGAATGCATAGCTCTTTGTATTGCTAGTATTTTTTTTTTAAAGTATTACTGATAATAAATTTTCCATCAAACATTATTGCTGGTAATATTTTTTTTCTTATTACAAAGTATTTCTGGTATTAAAACCTATTTTTACACAAGTTTGGGTGTCAACTAATTGCCCATAGCTGGGACCCTAACAGATGCTACCACCCCGGGTCAGGGTAGACCTTGGAACGCCAGGAATTAAGAGGTAGTTCCACGATCCTCAAAACCTCCCGGTAAGAGGCCTTGCTGCTGGACGTAGTTTATCGTCTTACCCAGGACGCGGATGTAGTTTATCGTCATACTCAGGATGGAAAAACACACACGCATATATATATATATATATATATATATATATATATATATATATATATATAATCGATTTCGTCCAAGGCAGTAAAGCCAGTGAGACACAATAGATTACTGGGAGAGGAGGGTTAGAAACAGAAATATTATCAGAAATGAGTTCATCAAGCGAGAAGTGCAAAAAAAGAAACTATTAACATAGACTGTATGGTTGTATCTAACCAACTCAACTGTAAAGTGAATAGGACTCGTCTCCAGCCATTTTACCAAGAATTTCTGTACTATATGTGGCAGCAATATTCTACGCATAGCTGAAATATAGTCTTGTAAATTGATTCAGGAGAGAAAAAAATGGCTAGCACGTCACTGAATCGACTTTCTTAGGAGTTGACCGTAGCAATGGATTCATTGTTTTACCACCACCACAAAAACAAGCGGAAATATAATTAGGAAAAGAAATAGATCCGACATCACATCAGATGACGGGATTTATCAAGTAAAGTGATTTCAAAGTAGATACACTTAGATTGACGTGTTGTCTTGCAATTTAAAAACCCGCATCTGTGAATTGACAACCATTTAAACTCTCTTGTGATACACAAGAACAAGACATTTCATCAAATTGATTTTATAAATGTCACCTATAATAAAAAAAAAGATCATAATTACTTACGTCGAAAATGCATCGAGTGAGTCCTCATAATCATTTTAATAACTATCGTCGTTGTTCTTCCTCCGCATGCAGAGATGACCTTGATTTCGATTCCCTGGGGTTGGTTGCGAAGATGACTAATAATTCCGAGCTTAGCCTAAAAAAAGTCTGTTGTAGTTGTGACACGGGATGCTGGGGGCTGACAAAAGCTGGAATGCGGACCCCTCGCGATCTTTCCTTTTCTGACGTCTATTTTATTTGTATGTAAAAATGTGCGTGTGCGTGTGTGCGCGTGTTTGCATGTGTGATAGATGACAAGTGTAAAACGTATAATGTGTTTTGTCCCCTGGGAAATATCCTTAGACAGATGAAGATTTCTGTTGGACGAAAGGCGTTGTATATAATTTTTACACTTGACATTCAAATACGTAAATTTGTACTGATGTATAGGAACAGCGTATCATTTTATCCCTCATATATATATATACATATATATATATATATATATATATATATATATATATATATATATATATATATATATATATGTGTGTGTGTGTGTGTGTGTGTGTGTGTGTGTGTGTGTGTGTGTGTTACTTTTAACTCATCTAAATTGAGAAGTGTTTCATATATATATATTTATATATATATTATATTGAAATGATTTCGGATCTACCATAATGGTATTCAGGAATTAAATGCTGTTGAGCGCTCACTTGATAAGATTTTGGTAAATGGATGAAACCAAGAGATTTTTAGCACATATATTAACTGACATTAATATACAATATTATGTATGTATTTTTGCCTTTTTCTGTAAATGTTTTAAAACATCGAATTGAACACATACACACACTCACTCGCACGCAAGCACAGAGACACACACAAACCCACCGACCGATATATATATATATATATATATATATATATATATATATATATATATATATATATATATATATATATATATATATCTTAAGAGTGAAAAAAAAGGTATTTGAAAGGCTGGAGGAAGAGAAAAATGAATTTACTTTTGTATGTGACGTTGCATAAAAATCTCCCTTTAGTAAATCCAAAGACGCTATATCCCTGCCTCTAGTTCTTTTTATTCCCACTTGCACCAGTCGAGAGTGTCACAATCAAGATGGCTTGAGCTGTCGCCTCAGGGTAACGCTTCAATATTATCCCTCAAATGTGATATAGAGAGAAAAAGCACTCTACATTTACTGACAGAATACATGAATATATAAACGAACACCCACCATGGTTCCAGGCCAGTCGCCCTGATCGAACAATACCCTCTTCCGAATCTCGAACATGTATCTCTATTGGTTTTTTTTCACTTTGAATGAAATAATCTTTGTTTTATTTATTTTATTTTTTGTTGTTCATTCATTATATATCTACTTTCCAGACCCAGTGTTTCACACCTTTTTATAATTTTTATCACGTTTTTGCAGTTTTTCGTCTGATTTCTTTTGCATCGTTTACTCCTACTGTGTACTTTGATATTTAGCGATTGGAAGTATCACAGGACTTTTCCTACTTTGCACACACAATCACCGAATTATTTATTTTCGTAGTAAATATTATATATTTATTTTCGTACTGGACTTTACAACATAGGCTCACGCTAATTCTCTATTCCATAAATAATAATTTTAAAACATTGACATGGTTTGTTTATTTAGTAGCAAAGTATGTATAACCCTTAAAAAGCGGGAACAAATGTCCAGGAATATGTACTTCAAAACCGGTAAAAATCGTGAAAGTTACTAAAAAAAACTTTATGTTAACATTTAATTACGTACAGAATATATAGAAAATTAAATATGACATCATTTATATTATTACAATAAGGAAACTGCGAAATAAACAAGTGATCAATCAGACGATCATGTATCTTTTGATACATGTCTGACGAGGCAGATTTTTGGTTCCCGCGGTAGGTTACCATTTCTTTCTGCGTTAGACTAGTTGCCATCCAAAGCTATAGAACCCGGTCCTTTCTGCTATTTACGCATAGCTGTGAGGAGGAGAAGAGGCTCCATACCTCATCCAAATGTATTAGAACGTAAGTGATACGTTTCTTAATTTAATATTTTGTGACATCATCATACATGAAATATAACGGCACGATGGAATTAGGTATTCTTTGAACAATGTTGTCACTGTTTTCGTCTTTTTTCTCTGCTAGAAGTCATCATGTAGACGTAGTATTATCTTTGGCTTGTTCTTCTAGTTTTATTTGCAGGCGAGGAAATATGTAACCTCATGAATCTTTGTAAGTAGTAAACGTAAAATTTTAGTTTATAATTCGACATTGAGACTCAATTCCTGAATAAATGATGGAAGAATTGTAAATCATTATTTAATAATACCCACTAGTCTTCAGTCAAATCAATTAACGATGGCCAAGGTTTACAGAATCAAATTAATATGCTTTTTTCAAAAATATGTATATATTTAGTCCCTTAAAAAAAGCTTGCTCATTTTCTGAAAATTAAATGCGTAATAAATATTATAATCAACTATTATAATCAACTATTATAATCAAATGTACTTGTGCCGTCAAAAATGACAACAATTGTTAGAACATTTTAATAGTGAGATGCAAACGTCTTGAAACAATTTATTGACATTCTATAAAGCGGAGAAAATTCATAAATAAAACAGAAGCCAATGAAAAGTTTAATTAATCCGTTGCTTTTATATTTTTAAATGTTTAATTCTGTCTATGATTCCCTGAATGAGCCTGGTATATAAGTTTTGCTCAATATCTTTTCATGTTAAATAATTTAGTGTTTACTATAACAGTGAAATGATTAGCGAAAGACGGTGATGGAAAAGTCAGCGACGACAAAGCCTATTTCAATATCAAGTTGTAGCAAAAAGGTTACTTAAAAGGCAAATGTATCTTAGTAACTCACGTGAAAAGCTTGAACAAATAAGACTGCAATCTAAGAAACGTAGAAGTGAAGAAGCGATTAATTAAACGGTTCATTTTACTTGGGAATTGATTTTGTCTGAATATATATAAATATTAAAACAATTAACGGAAGAATGTTTCTAACTGAAGTTGATTTACATCGTTTCCCACTGCAGGTGGGACAAGAAATATATAAATATATACACCGGAAAAATACACGCCATAAATAAATGCACATTCATAAATAATATATTAAATAGGATGATAGAGTATTTTGAAAAAAAATATTGCCAAAATATCCCAGTCATATAAACTTCGAGAATCATAATTATCCAATAAAAAAAGTTTGCTGATATTTTATTGACGTGTGCCATGTTTACGCTGAATTATGCAACTTAGTATTAACAGCACGATTTCAGTTTTGATTCAATGAAATCTATCAAAATGTTTTCGATATGAACAACTTGTTGCCATCGCAGACCAGACAAGAACTGTTACATTAAAATACACATGACTTTGGTCTGGAGGATATATTTCTCAATGGATAAATTTCAATTACGAATCTATGATCGTATGCCGTGTCGCCATTACAAAACCAACAGCTATGTTACCATCTATCGTCTGCTAATTTCACGGCAGGTTAGCGGTATTTCCTCTTCTATTTCCTCATTCAAAACGGCCAGTTACTTGCATTAGGATTAGTTGCGAAATTTTAGACGCGACTGAAAATGAGACGAGTGAAGTGAGTTCAATTTAAGAACTCGTCTGTTGCTTTTACTTTCAGAATAATGTTATTGGGATAGGCAACGCATTCATGCCTTCTTCGATCGAAATCTAAACAGGGTAGACAGTGTGGCCTTAGGTGGTAGCTTATATTAGATTCCTATGAATTTCAAAACATAAAGAAGGCAACTGGAAACCACTCCACTATCCCTTACAGAAAGCACAATAATTCGCAGATAATAGAAGGAACCTGTTGACAATTATGATTTTCTATAACCTGAAGGCGTATTTCCGTAAAATAAAATTTGCTTGCTGTATCAAAATTTGGTCGAAACTCATCAGTTATGAAGTTTTCATATTGAAAGTCAGTGTACGAGAAAAAATGACTGTGTAGGTCGTGTAATGATTAGTAAATCGGATAGAGATACCAGTCGAATTCGTTACGTTGACATGCATGCAACTAACCACCATGAAATGGAGGAATTTATCTCTTCACCCTACCATAATATGGGTTATATGAGAGAGCGACTGTTCTGTTGCTTTGAGGACGGATTAACTATTGACACTTTTTTCTATGACTCTGATTGATGAGAGGAACCATGACGACACTCAAAAACGTGTCCTCGATTAACTAAGTTATAGTAGTTATATATATATATATATATATATATATATATATATATATATATATATATATATATATATATATATATAATATGTGAAAATATATAGAAAATAGGAAGCAACTGGTTAGGTAAATAATCCAAAGTCCCTTAGTATTTTAGTTATTATTTTTAAAAATAGTGCTCGATAAAAGTAGAGCACAAATATAATTATTTATTTAAAAATATGATTCCAAATCATATTTTTAAATAAATAATTATATATATATATATATATATATATATATATATATATATATATATATATATATATATATATATATATATATACCCATCATCAGCATCATCATCAACAACATCACCATTATTTTCTTCTTCTTCTTCTTCTTCTTCTTCTTCTTCTTCTTCTTCTTCTTCCATATATATATATATTGTTTTTATAGATACAAATATTTAAGTTCATGGTGTTTTATTAATAAATTGTATGAACAACATTTTACCCGGATTAATTTCCGAGAAATTTCATAGAAAATATGTGTCCACCGAAAGTAATCGAAACTGTATCCTACACGGAAGCGTCATATAGCCTGATGTTCTATATCAGGCGCTCCCTCTGTAGCTAAATAGTATAGAACGCCAAGCTATATGACGGTTGCGTGTAGGATACAGTTTCAATTCCTATCGGAGGACATATATTTTCTATATATATATATATATATATATATATATATATATATATATATATATATATATATAGATAGATAGATAGATATATAGATAAATATATATATATATATATATATATATATATATATATATATATATATATAAATAATGTATAAACAGACATTATTAAAACAATTGTCGAACTTTGTCCATTTCATATATATATATATATATATATATATATATATATATACAGAAAGAGGGAGAGAAATGGAAAGAGAGAAGATAGAGAGATGGATAGAGACATTGAAGAAGAGATGAGGCTTTATATATGAATAAACGTGCAGACACCAGAAGAATTGATTTTTTATGTTTACGTAACTCTCCGTGATCAATCCAGAAGAGATTGGGGTGGTTAATATTTGTGTGAGGGCGATAGTTTTACATTCACCTCTCACCCCAATGTCCCACATGCCAGTCAACCTATTTTCTGGACACACACCTAGTAAAAAGGGAGTGCTCGGAATCCCTTCACTTTATGCACCTGTCTTTGCCTCGGGCATTTGCAAAGATTTAAATGATTTACATGAAAGGCCTGCAGACATATGCGCCCGGCTTATTTCATTCTGAACACCTCATCCCGGTACTGACTACGCCAGTTAAGCAAAACTGCCTAAGGAACAATGACCCACGGGCCACTACACACCCATCATCATCATCATATATTTTTTCTTCTTCTTCTTGTGAGTATTTTCATATTAATATTCCGGCATTCGTGACGACCTTCGCATCAGAATCATCATCGGTGTCGTCGTCGTCGTTGTTTTCTTTCTCTCATTCTACTTGTCCGTGTTCTTCTTATTCAAGGAAATGTTTATATTGAGATCGTCAGAATTCATTTTAATAATTGCCATCATCATCACCAACAGCAAAAGTAGTAGCAATAGCAGCGGATACTTTATGACAGTCCGGTTAATGTTTTCTTTTTTTTTTTGTTTACTATATACATCGTTACCATCTCTGTAAAGAATTGACATCGACATGATTTAGACTATTTTCTCTAATTAACTAAACACCATACCAATGAAAAATGCTTTTAGATTAAAAAAATAATAACAATAACCAACAACTCCAAATATAATCTATTCGGACTTTTAGTTTTTAATCATTTCATTTTTTACTATTGTGTCTTCTTTGTTTGTATTTTTTCTTTCTTTCTTTCTTTCTTTCTTTCTTTCTTTCTTTTTTCCTTCCTTTCTTTCTTTCTTTTTTCTTTCTTTCTTGTTTCCTTCCTTTCTTTTTCTTTCTTTCTTTCTTTCTTTCTTTCTTTCTTTCTTGTTTCCTTTCTTTCTTTTTCTTTCATTCTTTCTTTCTTGTTTCCTTTCTTTCTTTCTTGTTTCCTTTCTTTCTTTCTTTCTTGTTTCCTTTCTTTCTTTATTCTTTCTTTCTTTCTTTCTTGTTTCCTTTCTTTCTTTCTTTTTTCTTTCTTTCTTTCTGTTTTTGTTTCTTTCTTTTTTCCTTTCTTTCTTTCTTTCTTTCTTTCTGTTTTTCTTTCTTTCTGTTTTTCTTTCTTGTTTCCTTTCTTTCTTTATTTCTGTCTTGCTTTTTCTTTTCCTTCCTTCCTTCCTTCCTTCCTTCCTTCCTGTTATCCTTTCTTTTTCTTTCTTTCTTTCTTTCTTTCTTTCTTTCTTTCTTTCTTTCTTTCTTTCTTTCTGATTTTCTTTCTGTTTTTATTTCTTTCTATTTATTATTATTATTATTTTCATTATTAGTTTAGTCTTCCCGTTTTTCTTCATCATTTCCTTCTTTTTATTCAAATATCTAACCTACTATATTTCTTTAGGCAGCCTCTTCCATTTTACTCTTTCTCTTATTTCAATTATCTTGCAATATTTTCACGATTGGAAAAAAAAATCATTTAAACATTTTTTTCCCTTTTCAAAACAAATATCTTTTTTAGAATTGTATATTCATACCATTTAGTAATCAAATGTTTTAAAGACCAAAACAAAAATACTCCACTCTTCGAAATTTATGTTGTACTGACAATAAACATTATTTTTTGAGTTGCTAACTATGAATCGAAAAGCAAACAAAAATAAAACTCCTCTATAATAGCCTACACTATATATATATATATATATATATATATATATATATATATATATATATATATATATATATATAATTAATACCAGCCACAGTTTTGTCACTTAGCAAATTGATGTTACCTTGAGCATCACGACTCCAGTGTTTCGTAGACGGCACCTTCCGGTATCACTACATCCACTTGTCAGGGGGTTATCAGAGAAAAGAGAGAGAGAGAGAGAGAAGAGAGAGAGAGTAACTGTTCATTTTTAATAAATCTTCTGGTTTCTCTGTTACGGTAAAAGCTTTTTTCTTTGTTAATATTCCGCTGGGTTTTCTATATATTTATTTATTATTCAGTAACATTGATACTTTTATGCAATATCCGTTTAAAAACTAATTTCTTTACCATATATATATATATATATATATATATATATATATATATATATATATATATATATATATATATATATATATATGAATAAAAAAGCGACAAGACGAAAACTATACTTAGCCGATGTGTTCAGTCCTATGAGGGACTTTAACCAAGTAGTATAGGATTACGCTTCACTGGTTTATATACACAGAGTCGAGGGTATCACTGGTTTCTCAATACTTGTAAATTTGAGAACGTTCATCGTGTGTTTTCTAAAGGTCAGTCAAAGCATGTTAATGAAACAACGTGTCCTAATTCAAAGGCTGGTGAAAAGTAAAGTGAGCGAGAAATATTGAATAATGTATTTTTTAAATGAATATTTTTTGTAGTGTGATTATATTGTCATGGTATGAGATGCATGTCTGTGTTGTACGTTTTCAAATCTGAAGTTATAGATTTTAACTTTTTCTTTTGATTTTTCAAATATTTGTTGTTGTGTATGTTGGTTTGGGAAGGTAGTAATTATTTCAGAAAATGTGAGATTGTGATACAACCGGGCGGCGATTCATATTTTTGTAATGATGTCGTCACTCTCAAGGATTTTCCTACTGAAGTGGCCCTTTCAGAAAAAAATTCTACCACCAAAGTCTTCTTATTTCAGATACAACGACGACTCTCTACTAATATATGCAAAAAACATTATTTTTAACAGACCTTGTCAACCAACTTAACAGCGACGAAAATACAATGGACTTCACTGTTGAACCTGAAGCCAATTATACCCTTCAGAGATAACATGTTACACAGCAACGATACAGAATTGAACTTTGACGTTTACTGAAAAGCTATCAACAAAAACGACCTGGTCAACTTATACTCAGACCACTCCTATAAAATTAAAACGCATATAATTATACGTTTCTGCTTAAGAGTTTAAAGAAATTGCAGCCCCCAGTACCTACGCAAAAGAAGAAAAATACATAGAAAACGCATTCAAAATCCTCCACTATTCTTATCACTTCATCCAAAACGCAAAGAGAAAGGTACAGAAATACCCGACCGTAACAAAAATAACAAACTTTTCCACACTAATAAATTAAGCAAAAACATATATAATATTACCTACCAAATCCATAACATCCACTGTCCAAAACAACTTATCCCATCTAAAGAACATCGAAATAGACATAACTGCTTCCAAAACCATTATGAATATAATCAGAAGTAAAAATATCCATAACAATTGTAATTCAGAATCGGGCATATATAAAATAAATTGCTAAAACTATTCCTCACAATACATTAGGAAAATATACAGAAATTTAAGAAAACGTATTTATGAACACAAAAAGGAGCTTCATAAATAAACATTTAACAAATGCATTAGTCATGCACAGTAATAAATTTTAGAATACAAAATGCCATACTCATCAAAAGAGAAAATAATTTACTCAAAAAGAAAATCCTGGAGAGTGCCAGTATCGTGTATTATCAAAATATAAATCTATGGCCCGGTTTTTCCCAATTTCACCTTTCCTGAAAAAATTACTACTTTCCCAAGCCAACAAACACAACAACAAATATGTTGAAAAATCAAAGAAAACAATTAATTCCATCACTTCAGACTTTAAAGTTTTACAGTACAGACGTTCATCGCAGATCATAACAATATAATGAAACTCCAAGCAATATTCATTTTAAAAAATACAATAAATAAACTAATGAATATTAATTGCTCATTTAACTTTCTACCAGGCTTTGAATTAGGTCACTTTGTACCCTCCACATGCTTTCACTGACCTTTCAACCACCCGATGAACATTAATGAATGTTGTCAAAATTACAAGCCTTGATAAACAAATAAAATTCTCGCCTCTGTGTATATAAACACGTGCAACATAATAAATCCTTGATTGGCCTGATAAAGACACTCAAAGTACGAAACGCTAAGAATATTTTTCCTGTCGTCTCCTTTTATTCATTTTGTCTCTTCTACAAATTCACTCCATCTGTGAATATTGATATTATGATATGGCCTAAATGATAACTGTTAAATCAAACGTACACTCAATTCAATAAGAGCTGAGCAATCTTTGTATTTCTGCCTGTCCTCTTTCCTTTCTTATATTTTTCTTTTACGTTTTGTTTCGACGAAGAAAGGCCAGGAAAGGAATTTGACAAAAAAATTGATTCCCTAAGAACTGGTTGGAATGTAATGTAGACTTGCTTGACAACAAACAGAATAAACTCCTAACAAAGGGAGAAAGAATCGGTCCACTACGCTCACGTTACATACATCACAAAGTGGGATTCAGTTATTGTAACTTTAGTTTCCCGATGACCTCCAACAACAACAGTTCGTGAAAAAAATAGATTTTCATAATGCGATCGTCAGTGATGAAAAATAAACCCTAAAAATTTTCCATTACTTTTTGTGTTGGGAATAAGGAAGTTTCGTCCTGGGCATCTTGGGTCTATTTGACTATTTAATGGGTAAAGAAAAAAGAAATATGGTGTCCAAATGGATACAAAGAAAACATTTTAGATCCATCCCTGATGCAACACATTTAAACAAGGCAAAAAAATTCCTGAAGTACAAACGTTTGAACTGACATCCAATATCAGTTAAGTGTTTTTTTTTTTTTTTTTTATTGATTGTACGTCTGTCACTCCATACGTTTCTCATATTTTGCTATATAAAATGTATTTATAAATATTAATCTTGCGTTTGTTCTTCTTCGGTATCTGTTCGTGCGTTCCTATCTGTGCAAACCCAACATTTTTCTTTCCTTTTAAGATGGTATTCATACCATTATACGTTGCGAATTCACAACAACATGGTCATTTCCCTCCTTGGGATAAATTCCCTGGAGCTTGTCAATGCTAAAACGTTTGACATACACACACACACGCGCGTGCGCACACGCCCGCACACACACACACACACACAAATACACACACAAACAAACACACATACACACACACACACACACACACATATATATATATATATATATAAATAGAAAAGGAAAAGGGGGTTAGTATTGTTGTCGAAATCGTGGATAAACTGTCCGAAGTTCATATTACTGTTCAAATACTTTCGAATATCTCGATCATTTTCATGAAAAAAATATGCTGTGTGTGCGGGAGTTAGAAATCTTCTTTGGAAAGCTCCAAGTTTCAAATATGATTTCATTTGTAACGTTTATCGGGAGTTAAATTTCATATATTTAATTCGCTAATCCATATATAAATACTGACATTAACTACATTTAGCATCCTTCTGTTGTCTTTACTTTCAGAGGGCTATATTTGAAAAAAGTTTTATTTTTCAAACAAGGTCAGCACACTATTTGGAAGATTCCTATAACTGTAGATGCATACATAAACCAATCCATATATTCAGTTAAATGTAAAAGTAACCCTTATTAATCTTTAAAATATAGCCGAAAGCGCTTGGAAAACATTTGGATAATTTCTATAGAATGTATGTCCTAAAAAGAGGAAGATTCTATGAATACATGAGAAATTATATCAAAAAATCAAGCACATCAACTTGTCAGTCGTTTTCAACGGAAATTGCATAAAAGAGGAATTGCTGCGAAAATAGACTATATATATATATATATATATATATATATATATATATATATATATATATATATATATATATATATGCATGTTTCATTAAAAAAACGACAGACAAGGTACTACAGTTGAGCTTTTATTTAATTTTTCTTGTGTTCTGACAAGAGCTTTCTTTTTCTGGACAAAGAGTGTGTAAGAACTGTCCGAATGTTCTGTGTTTTCGAGCGCTTTGGCTATACCTTTAGCCATTATCAAGGATGGTTCATTATCAGCTTTAGTAGAGTGTGTGTTCTATGTATGTTCAGTGTGTGGTAGTGATGTTTTAGTTTCCGAATACGGTTAGCACATTGTGGCTTTGTTCATAATTGAAAGAACTTAACAACGTTAAACAAACACTAATTAACAACGGTTTCCTAACTACCTTATAGACCAACAAATTAGAATATTCCTCCCCAAAGCAAGTAATAATGATAGCGAACACACAACTAAAAAATCACATATACATTTATTACAAAAACCAAATGCATATTAATTACAAGCAAGATGAATCTGCTCTAAGACATATTATAAAGAAATATACTACTCCTATTGACCCGGATAAAAAAATCAAACTTATTATCTATTATAAAAATTTAAGACGGCCAACCTTATCCTCAAAAATAACAACACACCAACGAAGTCAAAATTACAAAAGAGCGAACATTATCTATGAGTTCAAATGCCCTTTAAGGAACTGCGTTCCTCACCAAACTGGACTCATAAATAATTACATCGGCTACACAACCACATGTTTATCCAGACGTCTTACATTACACCTATCTGATCACAGTTCCATCAGAACACATTTAAACACACACTCAGATTTACCTGACACTATTAGGAACATACTAGTAGAAAACACTAATATATTAACTGCATCCACTTGCAAAAAAAAAAGACTAAAAAATAATGGAAGCTCTAATAATAAAAAGAAAAAAAAGCCAACTCTTAACAATATCAATTATGAACAAAGCCACAATGTGCTAACCGTATTCGGAAACTAAAACGTCACTACCACACACTGAACATACATAGAACACACACTCTACTAAGCTGATAATGAACCATCCTTGATAATGGCTAAAGGTATAGCCGAAAGCGCTCGGAAACACAGAACATTCGGACAGTTCTTACACACTCTTTGTCCAGAAAAGAAAGCTCTTGTCAGAACACAAGAAAAATTAAATAAAAAGCTCAACTGTAGTACCTTGTCTGTCGTTTTTAATGAAACATGCATAAAGGAAGGATTGCTGCCTAATTATACAAATATCAAATTACACGACCCGGCAGCCAACAAGGAAAATAACACCACTACATTCAGGAAAAACCTCGTCTTACGACAAATAAAATTAGCTCAAAATGAAGTCCAACATTTAAACAAAGAAATACACAAACATAACACTACACTAAAAAACACTTTGACCGAACCTGAATATAATGAATCACTGTACCACCCCAATCTTAGCATCAACCAGCACCAACTCACACACAGACAAATAATTACAAAAAAACTTTGTAAATTATATCAAGGAAATATTTTACTACCCAACTGTGAAGACAAATATTTAAATTTATCCAACCATAAATTAACAGATGACCTAAATTTAGGTCCAAACTGCCACATCCAACCTAAGTTTGACCTTATCACCAAGACAATCGAAATTGAAATTCTATACCAATCACTATCCCACCTTTCCACGCGTGGTGACATAGCAGTACACCCTGACCTGAAAGACTTACTCAAAGCTGAGGGTTTGAAGAACTGACCCCCGGCACTAACCATAGTAGTATTTTAACACCAAAACTAAAAAAACGCTGCGAAAGATTTAAAAAACAACGCTGACATTGTCATCAGACGCGCTGATAAATCTAACACATATGTTATAGTCAACAAAGCTGATTACCAGCAAAAATTAAAAGATATCGTCGATGACCGATCTAAATTCACCAAATTGAAACGAAATCCCACTGAGAATTTAAAAAGGTCTGTTAACAAGCTAATAACAGCTCACAACGCGGAAGTCGATTCCCTGAAAATTCAAAAAATAGTTGGAGATTACCAACCGGGATACCTATATGGAAACATAAAAACACATAAACCAGGATACCCGCTACGACCAATTATTTCCCAGATACCAACACCTATCTACGAGCTATCAAAATTCCTTAACGATATCATCACTCCATACCTACCTACCAATTACAGCATCACCTCCACCCACGAATTCCTACAAATTTTTAAAACTACAAATGGAACAAATCAAGGTATAATAGCGTCACTGGACGTTGAAAACTTATTCACAAACGTCCCTGTTGACAAAACTATCGATATTATCCTCAACTCTATATACAATAATAATTCCATCCCTCCGCCATCCATCAAACCACCTATCCTAAAAAAATTACTACACGCATGCACAACCAAAGTCCACTTCTATGACCATAATGGCAATATTTATACCCAAACTAATGGTGTTAGTATGGGAAATCCATTGGGTCCATGCTTCTCTAACTATTATATGTCCTACGTAGAAAATACCATATTTACACAGGTCCACAAACAGAAAATCTATGTTCGCTACGTAGATGATATATTCATTTTAGCTGATAACATTAAAGAAATAGAGACACTTAAGACCACATTTGTGAAAAACTCCGTCCTTAATTTTACATATGAACTTAGCCAAAAAACAAACTACCATTCTTAGATATCCTCGTTGAACATAACAATAACACTTTCATTACATCATTATACAAAAAACCCACCAGCAAAAAACTCGTGCCACCTTAATTTCAAAAGCGAATGTCCACTTAGGTACAAAATAGCTGTAATAAAAAACTTTCTAAATAGAGCCCACCAGAACTCATCCTCTCGACTACTCTTTCTCAAAGAACTTAACAACGTTAAACAAACACTAATTAACAACGGTTTCCCTAACTACCTTATAGACCAACAAATTAGAATATTCCTCCCCAAAGCAAGTAATAATGATAGCGAACACACAACTAAAAAATCACATACACATTTATTACAAAAAACCAAATGCATATTAATTACAAGCAAGATGAATCTGCTCTAAGACATATTATAAAGAAATATACTACTCCTATTGACCCGGATAAAAAAATCAAACTTATTATCTATTATAAAAAATTTAAGACGGCCAACCTTATCCTCAAAAAATAACAACACACCAACGAAGTCAAAATTACAAAAGAGCGAACATTATCTATGAGTTCAATGCCCTTTAAGGAACTGCGTTCCTCACCAAACCGGACTCATAAATAATTACATCGGCTACACAACCACATGTTTATCCAGACGTCTTACATTACACCTATCTGATCACAGTTCCATCAGAACACATTTAAACACACACTCAGTTTTACCCGACACTATTAGGAACATACTAGTAGAAAACACTAATATATTAACTGCATCCACTTGCAAAAATAGACTAAAAATAATGGAAGCTCTAATAATAAAAAAGAAAAAGCCAACTCTTAACAATATCAATTATGAACAAAGCCACAATGTGCTAACCGTATTCGGAAACTAAAACATCACTACCACACACTGAACATACATAGAACACACACTCTACTAAGCTGATAATGAACCATCCTTGATAATGGCTAAAGGTATAGCCGAAAGCGCTCGGAAACACAGAACATTCGGACAGTTCTTACACACTCTTTGTCCAGAAAAGAAAGCTCTTGTCAGAACACAAGAAAAATTAAATAAAAAGCTCAACTGTAGTACCTTGTCTGTCGTTTTAATGAAACATGCATAAAGGAAGGATTGCTGCCTAATTATACAAAAATATATATATATATATATATATATATATATATATATATATATATATATATATATAGGATGAGTCAAAATTATGCTAACACTAATATGAGAGAAATCATTTATTCAGCGATTACTGAACAGTCTCAATCTGTCCACCAGTATGACTGATGCACATATAGCCAGCGATCAACAGTACAATTTACTGCCTTGACACAAATATCACGGAGAGTGTTTGATATTACACAATTTATTCTGTCATTGAGTTCTTCCATGTACCTAACATTTTTACTACATATGCTATCCTTTATCATACCCCATAACCAGAAGCCATAGGGTGTTAGCTCAAGGGAGGGTGGTGGCAAAGACTACGGTCTGCCGCGACCTATCCAACAATTTGGGAAACTTTGATCGAGAAAAGTGCAAACAGTACGGGTAAAATGAAGCCGTGCACCATTCTGTTAGAAATACCTTGCTCGTCTGCTTTCTAGGGGTATCTTATTGTTGTGGTAGGATCCACCATATTAGCATAGTGGAGTACCGACCATATAAATATGGTTGGTACCGGGAAGAGAGAGAAGGAATCAAGAGATTCAACCAGAGACTCTGCCCGACTGCGACTCAGACAACACATTCTCCAGGAACGGTCTTCCCAGGAATATACAAAAGACTATATGTAAATATTGTGTACACTTTCTTGTTTCAATACATTTTGTTCTAAGTACATTTTGTGTTGCATTATTATTCCATGCATTAATCAAGTTTCAACAGTTATTAATGGTATACTCTTGTAGCATTTGTAAATGAGAATTTGCTGTCACCGCTGGAGTTGTAAAGAAATATGGGCTAATTATATTAGATGCCACCTTCCAGTTAAAAATGGTGCATATCAACCCAATGAAAAAAATAAATTGCATAAATACATCTTGCAAACACAGTAGGTATCACAGTTAATTAACCGCAGGTAATCTGACAATTCTTCAAATGAAACCATTATTTAACGAAGCCAAAAATTATTATGAAATAACCCTAAATGATAGTGGATCTTTGGCAGGACTCACAAACACATAACACAGTACAAATAAAGCGAACGGGAAAAGAAACGCCATATGTTTCAACCCATCGTACATAAAAAATGTAAAAGCCAACGTAGGAAAATATACATTAAACAATCACTTCCCCTCATCAGGAATTCTCCAAAATTATACAACAGAATGTAAAAATCAAGTGCAATTGTTCCCAGAAAAATAAAATAATAAAATAAGGACAACATAAATTAATAAACCAACTACAAACATAAACCAAACCTACCTGCAACTGCAGAGCAAATAATGAATGTTCCTTAAACGACAATTGCTTGGAAAACAATATAGTATGCCAAACTACTGAAAATCAGCAGATAACGAAGATAAAACATACACAGGAGTAAATGAAAGAGCTTGGAAATAGAAATTAATTATAAAAACGTCCTTTACAAATAGTAAATAGATGAACAGCACATGGTATCTGAGAAATGAAAAGCAAAAAAAAAAAATTACCCAAAAATACAATGGAAAATAAAGAAATCAACATCAGCAAACAACAATAAATAAATAAAATTTAAACTTTGTCTAGTGAATAAAATAGACGTAATCACCTTCACAGACCAATAAAAATTACTAAATAAACCATCAGAACTTATCAAAAAACGCTGATACGAAACCAATTTTTTACTACGTTGCTTGCAAATCGAAATTAGAGACCAATACTGTTTGGAATACACCATGAAAACTACAGATGTATAAACTACGTACAAAACCAGATAATGTAACATTCTCTAGAGAAAGTCAATATTTGAACCAAACAAACCCTCGCAAAATATAAACAAAAAATATAAATAATCGAATTATGTAAAGAATAGGCAAACTAAAATTGAACGCATAAATAAAAGTAATTGTAATAATAAAAAACAAGATAAATTAAGAAATCAATAAAAAAAATATTGAATAAAATTTTAACATTATACTATAGCATTTTGATCCACAATTATTTCTACTCAATAGGTTCTAGAAAATTTGAAACGTAATCGTTATGAATTGGTTCGTTTTATGTTGCTGAGCATCATGAGCTGATAGGATTTTTCATGTAGCATGATTTGAATGACAATATATAAAAATGATAACGATTTCTACAGAGATGACGGTCTAATATTCATTGAGAACAGCACCGGTAGAAAAATTGATTACATCAAAATAATGTCTTTGGATTAATAAAAAAGAGTTCGGCTTTAATATTATTGTTGATACAAGTTTAAAGAAGGTTGAATATTAAACTGAATCCCAACAATGCAATAGTGAAACCATACAGGGGAAAAATATTGTCAGTTAAGATATATTAATACTAAATCAAAGTACCGCATTCAGATTATTAAGACGATTGCTGTAGGCATTGGGCGTAGGTTATCTCTTAAGTGATCTGTTTTTTTGGGTTATTTTGCGACAAGATAAGACATGTTTACCTATCAATGTTGGAGATAGAGAGAGCCATGTAAATATGTTAATATACTGAGATGTCAACCCGGTTTCGATTGATGCCAAAGTAATGAGAAAATTAAGACTATATGGTTCAATCCCAAGTCCTATTTAAAAGTGATAACCAAATTGACCAGAAATTCTTTGCCATATTCAAGAAGAACTTTTCGGTAAATAGGGCATTATATTAAGATTTTAACATGAATACTATGGAACTGAAGAATATCATTAATAAGCATAACCAGTATGTGTTTAGAGTAAGTGTACATATAATATAAAAAAGTGTAATTGTCGAAAAAGTGATTATTCTCCCTTAAACAGGGATTGTTTGACTGACAACTTTTTGTACAGAGCCGAAGGAATTACATTAGTTCGTTTAAAAGGAGGTAAAGCAAATATCTAACAACATTCAGTTTTAGAAGATATTGTAGTAACACTCATTCTGTCAAAATACATTTGTAAAATATAATATGAAAAGAAATCTCTAGCAAATTAATTTTTTTGTAAATTACGTCAGGATGAGACATTGGCGATACTGCGGTTTCCATATCGAGATTCTCTATTAAATAAGTAAGCTGCAATTATGACAAGAATTTTAATATTTGATATAGAAACACGGAGAGCATTCAATTTCGGCTAAAACTAAAACGCGTTCTCCATATTTAAGGCCAGCACAACGAGGTAAGTAAGAAAAATATTGAACTTGGCCTTACGATACTTCAATCTGAGGGTGAAATTAAATGGTTAAATATGAACTATCGGCCCGATCAAGAAGCGATGGTAAAATAAATTAAAAAAATTGGATCACGACTGACTCATAACACCTTTATCTATCTATCTATCTATCTATCTATCTATCTATCTAAGCGTATTCAATATCTGTCTAAATTAAATACAATGATTGCCATTACCTCGAATATTTTTATCACAGCTGTCTTATCAGAACCATATTCTATCTATCTATCTATCTATCTATCTATCTATCTATCTATTTAAATAGTAAATGGTGAAAATTCCCAGTCTGATCAAGAAGGGATTGTAAAATAAATCTGATGTCATTTCATCGCAAATTTGTATTACAACTGACATTTGATCACATTCTCCTATCTATCTATCTATCTATCTATCTATCTATCTATCTATCTATCTATCTGGCTGACTGTGTGTCTATCTCTCTTTTAAATTTGATTTAATACAAGTATCCTTTGCAGGAAAAGTAGTACTACATACTACATCATTGTCTGTGGTCGATATTCAACACCTGCTTAGATTACTTCAACAATAATATTCCCATCAATGGATTGTATAGAGTACTAAATTAACCTTAACTATATCATGCAAACTTGTGAAACAAGTGGCACACTCGATGTTTAAACAAAATATGATATATATCATACTTTATAGACTCCACTTTCTCATATAGACTCTTTATTTATGTTTGCCTGTTTGTTCATTTCTCATGGCTATTCATTCCGGTTTTCTTAGTGGTTTCATGTGTTTTTATCTAGCTTTCATGTAAACAGCAAATCCATTCTAAGAGAATTAGAAGTTCTACTAATCTTAACAACATAAGATATGCAAATGAGATAGTGGCGCTAGCAGATGCAGAAAGGGAGCTACAAGAATTCTTACAGAATGTTGTGAGGGAAAGCGAGAAGAAAGGACTAATCATTAACTGAATGAAGATTGCATGCATTGTTGGCACCAAAAGGGACATCCCATCATGCAAGTTACAGGTTGGGGATAGAAAAATCAAACAGGTGCTACAATTTAGATATCTAAGAAGCGTATTAACAGTGGATGGATAGTGCGATACGCAAACTCGAAGACGCACTGGAATAACAAATGATGCTTTTTCAAAATATTAAGAAACAGAAAAAATATTGTTATAAACAAAGAAAAGTGTACTGAAATGTTATGTAGTATCAGTCTCTCCTGTATGACAATGAATGCTGGACAACCGCCCCACAGATGAAGAAGAGACTTCACACAACAAAAATGGGGTTCTACCAATGCTGAGAATATCATAGACCGAACAACGACGACGAAGCAACGATGATGTTTTAAGACAAAAGAAACAAAAAGAAGACTTATATTTAACACCAGGAAAACACAGTTGAAATTTCCGTGTTACATAATGAAGAAAGAGGATTTGATGCTCACAGGAGATATTAAATTAAAGAGGGTCAGAGGAAAGCAACGCACAATCTATCAGATGATCTTGAGCGAATCGATGGTAGAGTAGGGATTGGGTGAGAGGACAAAAAGACAAAAATTGGTAATGGGTGACAAGGACAGGTAGCCATGACCGCCAACATTCTGAAGAGACACTTTCTGAAGGGACACGTCACATAAAGAGAATAGATGAAGGACAATATCTTCTTTTGCTTTTGATTATAAAATTTTATTTTTGAAAAATTTTTTGCATTTCTATACATGTGCGTTGGTTATGGGCGGACGAAGAAACATTATTTGTCCTTGAACGCTACCGATGTGTCGAAGCTAAATTTCTATCTGGGTCAACTTGTGCTTTTGGAAAAATCACGACAACAGAAATTCTACACCAGTCTATGGGTTAAATAACAAAGTAGACTTGGCTCTCTAGTCTGGAGTGATGGTGGGTCTAGGAAGACAAGTCTAAGGTGAAATCCATGTAGAAACCAACGGGCTACCAATATATTATTTTTCCCTGATCATTCATGGTAATTCATAGATAACAAAGGAAATAAATCTTAGCAGATTAGTGATTGCCTGAATCCTGAAGCGATATGGTCTTTTTTTAAAATACCAACCAACCTTTCGAGTTTTCACTGATTATATCTTGATATCCACCAAGCGAGCCTCTCTCATAATGTTCTTCTTTTCCGCTATCTGTCCCCACACTGTTTATATATATATATATATATATATATATATATATATATATATATATATTTATTTTTTTATTTAAAAAAAAACAGTGCTCAATACATAAGTAGAGCTTAAGTTATAATTATTTTTTTTAAAAGCGATGGAATCATATTTTTTGAGGAAATTTTTTGTTTGATAATTCTTAAGTGCCGGTTTTGGCGACAGTGTTGCCGACAATGGCTCTCCACTACTTCCTGTCCATTATAACTCTCAGCAACATTTTACTATTTACTATCTGCTCTTGGATATATATTGTTCATAAAGACTTTAATAAAAATAAATCGTTTAAATTGTTACAATTACATTATTTATTGTTATACAGTTAAATTTATATAATTAATTATACCAATATCTATAATTCTCAAAATCTGTTTATGTTTATGTATTTGTGTGTATGATGGGATGTGTTTATGAATTTACACAGTTTTCATCTGATTTCGATGAATTTATTTTGTTTGATAGATAATTCTTCAGTTCGGGTTTTGAGTAGAAATTATTGGTAACAATGGCTCTTAATTACTGCCTTATAGCTCTCAGCAAAGTTTAAAATTATTACAAATATTATTTATTATTATATATTTCCTTTTTCAGGGCCACTCTCCATTCAAATTGTAATTCCCCGATTTGGGGATCTGCCTCAGTTGCACCCTAATGTTGTTAATAATATTTATTTTCGAGTAGGCTGACTATAAATAAAACTGCTCCAATAGAACGACAAAAACTCCCAGTAATGAGAGACCCTGTCAAGGACGGATTATACTGCTAGTAATGTGTTAATTTTGAAATTTTCAGTTAGCGTTATTTCTGTTATTCTCTTGCTTTCGTATACCTTTTTATCATTTCTGTGTTTCTCAAATCACGGTATCATCACCGAACAGTCACTAAATTTACACAAGTTCGTAAGAGCGATCTTACTTTCAATGACGGTCTTTACTTGGAATGTTTATTGGGACTCAAGTTTTCAGATGGAAAGCATATATTCTTACCGATGCTGAAAATGCCGGAAGTATAGTATGTTCCTCGTATCGCTCGAGAAAAATTCTTATTCGTACTGACATGATTTATATCTACAAGAGTCAGATCAAACCAAAAATGGTCTATTCACCACTATCCAGCATTGAGTTCAAAGCTATTACACGCCCCGCTGGGAGATTAATTAACAATCCTTCTCTCACATATGATACGCTGTGAGCACCTCGGTATTATTTCACTATTACTTAGACAAATGCTTAAACGTTTTACATTCCTTAATTCCAACGGTACAAGCACTGGTAGGAGGCACTGTGATCCTTACACGGCGTCAAACCGTTCTTATTTCGTTCGTATTCCTCTCATAGGGAGGACATCTTCTTCAACGTATGCAGATTTGTGGAATAGAAAATTGAGAGGATGCTTATCTGTCGACTACAATCGTAACCTTTACACTTCTCGGATCAGTCGATATATATCCTAAATATCTTAATAATATGCCCATATTCCTCCTGCCTTCCGTCCTTACAACAATTTTAGCAACATTCTTGCTTGAGTGGCTCTTTGACGTTCTATTAGGCGATCGGTAGCATAAAAGATTACTCCGATTGTACATCATTATTTTATAAGTTTATCAGTTACAAAATGCAAATATTTCCATCTCAGAATGTCCGGGTATTCTAATTAGCTGTGTTTAACAGTCATGAATAATAACAATTAGAAAAAACAAAACAATATAGATAATGTATATAGGAAAATATAGCAATAAGAAGACAAATACAGATTTAATTTTAATATACCCTCGGGCTTTGATAAATAGTTTTAAAAACTGTTACAGTTAACTGCATAATATACATGGGATTTTTCGTTTTTATTTGACGACTGCGCATTCATTCAATATTTCAATGACGTGACAGCCTTTTATTATCGAATTTAAAATTCAAACCATTAATGTTTCTAGATTCCTACCAATCAAAATCGTTTTATGAGGCTCATGAGACCAATAATATCAGTTCTTGCTCAAATAATCTTTCGCCGTTAATCTGTATTTTTTATGAGTTTTAATCATAAATTTAAATTATACTCGATATGTGACACAAATGTATTTTGTGGAGAGGTGCAATCATTCGGCATCTACACGAGATTCTATCGGAAAAATCTCGAAATATAGGTTCTTTTTTTGCAGATCTATGGTAATACACCCAGCTACGCGTCAGAAGTACCTTGTCTACTCAGTCAGTATTCAACTAGACACTGTGATATCCTACCATGTTAAATTATTAAGCGAAGTTTTGTAAAAATGTCATGGAACAGTTCTGAAATCTTCACGATTGCTGACAAATTCAGTCAACATGCAAATCAACTAGCAAGACCAACAGAATTATTTCTTCAGGCATTTTGTAAACATTTTTCTAACACACAATTCAAGTTTGGCTGACCGTCGGTTTTAGGGAAACTAGCAATATATTACATGAACTCAGCCATGTCGAGCATCGTTTAACAATGCATCAGTTCTCTCTCGATCTCTCATGACTGAAATGAGTGATGCTGTCAGATGATCCAGAAACTTACTGATACAATAACCTACTTAAAATTTGCGTAGGGTGTTTTGTCGATTAGAGGTGTTTGTTTTAATTAACATCATTCAGAAATATTGCCTCTGTTTCTATTGTGACAGCTGTCACATCAGCTTTTCCTTTTTGGGCGTGTGTTTTGGGAATGTTTTTGTCTATTGATTCTTACATCTTCGGTGGAATATCAAAAGTGGTTCGTGATGGTTCGCATTGGAATATTTTTTAGTGAACATTTCTCTTTTAATCTGGTGAATCAAATGAATGTAATAGCTAACAAGTAGAAACAATACCTTATGGACTAAATATCGAAGCATATTATCGATAATAGAGACAAACACCTACAAAAATGTGGAGAGTAGAACAGCTGAAAGGATTCGTGTACAACAAATAAGGCTTGTTAGTCTAAATGGCAAGTATATAATACGGGTAATTTATCATTGTCCATGTGGTAGGTAATAGATATGATACACCAACTGATTTTTATTTAAATTGCAGCGAAAACTGAATCATTCTACTTCCTCTGGGTGTGTAGAGAACTAAAGCCAGTACAAAATTGGTGCGCCCTTTTTAGGCAAAGAATCCGTGATGCACAATTAGATGGAACGTGAAATACAAAAGTAGCTGACCCGATTGAGCCTTTCCTAGATCGAATAACATCGCAAGGATAGACAAATTGAATTCAACATGACTTGTAAAAGACGCACAACCAGATGGTTGAGAGGATTAAGAAATTAAAGTTGTTGAAAGATTTTGTTATAAGCTCCAACAATGTCCATCATCAACATGTGAAAGAAATTGTAAACATTATTAAATGCCAGCTAAGTAAATTTGACGAATCATCGCATAAGAAAGTATGAATTTCGCTACTCATATCAAATGAGTCGCATACTAAAAACGCCATGGTATCAAGTCAGCAAAAAGCTTTCAAGATACGTAAATTTAAGTTGAGGAATTGAGATGAGAATGAGACAATCAATCGTGAACGCCACCACGTTCAAATCAAACATAAGAAGATGGAATTCGTGTTGTAATTAATTCATTCTAAGCAATCAATAAAACCACAAGAATGCAAGGACTTACTGAGAATGAAAGAAACAAATGGCAATAAATTAACAAGATTCAAGTAAACTAATGACGACGATTGACATTGCAATTAATTCTTTGAAGATCGTTGTTGACAGGAAAGCAGAAAGTTAGTTACCTAAGCGAGACTTTCGAGTGAAGAAACTATAAGAAGAGAACTTATCTGTAAAATGTCAGTAGTGAAAGTATGGGACCTCTCTGGCAATCTAGTACTGCGTTTATATAGACAGCTAATCAGAACTATTACCGTGGAAATCTTTACAGAGTTGTCAAAGGGAAGCTAAGTTACAGCGTGGAGGTGATGCCAGATCAGGATCGATAAGGATGGTGATTGTTCGTTCGATTTTTGTAAAAAATTCCTGAATATAAAACGGAAGCGCCAGATAATTGTGACACCAATTTTTGAATCATAAATGAATGGTAGATTGTAAATGTGCAGAGAAAACTATATATATTAGCAACTGATTGTTTATAATAATGACATATATCAGTGGAAAATATGCGAACAGGAAAAAGCAATGCATTGCTTTCCTACAGGTTAGCGTCACTCATGCTAATGGAAGGCTAAAAAATTCTTTACGAATATTAATAGAGAGGCGTTTCTTTTTTTTGAAGCGTCAAAATTAGCAAGCTAATTCTTGCACCAGTTAATGGATTTCATATCATTTTCGAGATGAGCCTCTAATTTGATTTTATGGTAATTTCAATCAAACATACTAATAAACAGAAGTAATTAGTTTGTCATCAGTATAGGAAATGTTGACATCAGGAAGATCGTTATTTAGAATAAGGAAGACTCGGTGAAAGACATAGAGCTCTTGGGGAGGCTCGCATTTAGGTATAAAGGTCTAGATAATTGGCTTTTCATTACCTTGTTTGATAAGAAAGATTGATTCAAATAAAAAAAAAACGGTTAGAAACACTATATCTTTTCAACACCATAACTTTGATGAGGTCTGGCATGCTGGTCTCAGTTATTTCCCTTTAACTTAATTCTACAAATGTTTGGCTCACGAATGTTGTAGCTTTTTATTGAACTCACATCTCTTTGGGTCGAGTCACTGGATCTAACCAACGTCATTATCCACTGGCCCATGTGTCCTTGAGGATACTTGATAGATTTATTTTACCATATAAGGAGTTGTTATAACATCAGCAGCAACTGAAGCACTACAAACAACAGCATAATAATAATTGCTCTTATATATAATTAACGATTTTGTTCTATTACACATTATATATTAATTATTTTTATCATTAATTTCTATTATATACCATTTAACAATTGTGATAATTACGTAAAATCTTATATTTGGTGACGAATCACTTACTTCGATGCCACCCCCCCCCAAAAAAAACCCAAAAAATAAAGCAAGTATTCATTTATTTACTGCGGGCAACCCATGTGTAGTGATTTCGAGGTTCCTACCAGTGGGGATCTTAGAAGAGAAACAGTGAGTTACAGTGAGTTACAACCAGATGTAACGAGAATCTGTACTACTTGTAGGATATCCAATAATATGGTTCATTCGATTCTCTGGCTTTGAGAGGTAACCAGTTCAAGAGAAGAAAATCCAAAAGAAAACCCTTCCACTACTATCCCAAGAAGAAATGAAAGTTCACATATAATAAAGGAAATTATTATGTGGACAGACATGATAGCCTATTTCCTGAAAGCAATTGCCATTAAGAAATCTGCCTTGAAATCGTAGAAAAGATAACATAAAATATATTTTTCTTCTACTCCTCAACATTTTATCCTGTAATGTAACACACTTTGCTTAGGAAATATCAGAAAAATGCTACATTAATGAGAATAACATTAATGATAGCATAACATAGTGATGATCATTAAAAGCAAAAAGGTAAAATATAGGATACAGCGAAAAAGATGAAAATGTCTTAAAACAAACAACGAACTAGAAAATAATAGTAACATAACTGAAGCATAAATCATTTTTATTCCTTTTACACCATTTTCCTCTCGCCCCCAAGAAGTGATGGAACGTTCTGAAGCGGATGCAAACATCACGGTTTCATTCATTTTATTCGCTGTCCAGCGGCCAAATTATACGACGGGGAAAAATAGTATTTTCCAAACCTCAGCGTTCTCGCTCTTTCCCGTTGGCGAAGAGTTCATTCACGGCTAACACTGTTCCCGAGCGCCCAATCGTCGACCACGTACGTTTAATTATCAAATTGCTATAATTGGCCGCCATTAAGTATTCCAATTACGATAGCAGAAGTAGCTCACCAGACGAGGCAAAACGGAAGGAGAAAGATGAAGGAGGGCAGAAAAAAGAAGAAGAAGAAGAAGAAGAAGAAGAAGAAGAAGAAGAAGAAGAAGAAGAAGAAGAAGAAGTAAAATGTAAAATGAAGCGAAACGCGAGTCGACCAATCAAAAAGTCCATTCTCAAGAATTATTGATCCGCTTTCCAGCAGCAATTCCTGGAGACTACAGTTTGTAGGTTGGACAATTCTTTCTCTTGATGGCAGAAGTATCACAGTTATTGCCCCTGGTCATCGGACAAATATATTAACCACTATGATCTTATAAATTACAACTAATATAATGCCAATAAATAATGGATACAAACTAAAATATAGTTTCTGTCTGTATTTTTGAGATGAGGTATTATGTACACTATTTACATTATTCGGACTATTGCCCTCATCTTTGTCGCCATATTTATTACAACGTTTCGGCAGTTCTAAGCTCCGGCCTTCTTCAGTATAAGTCTATATTTCTGAGATGAGGTATTATGTACACTATTTACATTATTATCTTTCTCATCATACTAAACTATGCATAAATGACAGAGGGTATTGAAAAGGAAAGTGATGGGAAAAGTATTTGACTATACTAAACTATGCGTCAAATGACAGAGGGTATTGAAAAGGAAAGTGATGGGAAAAGTATTTGACTATACTAAACTATGCGTCAAATAACAGAGGGTATTGAAAAGGAAAGTGATGGGAAAAGTATTTAACTATACTAAACTATGCGTCAAATGACAGATGGTATTGAAAAGGAAAGTGATGGGAAAAGTATTTGACTATACTAAACTATGCGTCAAATGACAGAGGGTATTGAAAAGGAAAGTGATGGGAAAAGTATTTGACTATACTAAACTATGCATCAAATGACAGAGGGTATTGAAAAGGAAAATGATGGGAAAAATATTTGACTATACTAAATTATGCGTCAAATAACAGAGGGTATTAAAAAGGAAAGTGATAGAAAAAGTATTTAACTATACTAAAATATGCATCAAATAACAGAGGGTTTTGAAAAAGAAAATGATAGGATTTTATTGAACAAACATATGTGCAAATATTTTAATTAAAATTTATTTGAGAACAATAGTTGCATTTGCACTGCAAATATGACAAATGTACAATAACAAAATTAAACTTTAAAATGCCATCAATAAAAAGAAAACAATCATAATTATTTCAACATATGAAGACGACAACAAATTACGGATATGACTACGAAAGTTGAAATCAAATTTCTCTTAAGAGGAAAACATAATAATTTGGTTAGAGCAAACGCTGTCAAAGTCAGAACAGAATCGTAAGCACAACCTGTTTTTATATATATATATATATATATATATATATATATATATATATATAGATAGATAGATAGATAGATAGATAGATAGATAGATAGATATGAAGAGACTGAGATAGATAGATAGATAGATAGAGAGATAGATAGATATGAAGAGACTGAGATAGAAAGACAGATAGATAGATAGATAGATAGAGAGAGAGAGAGAGAGAGCAAGTGAGAGAGAGAGAGGTGAAACTCTCAAACGAATTTGCTGAAAAATATACAATACGACTGGGAAGGATTGGTTAATTACTGGGAAGCATGCACATGTTTAAGATTAAACCATGAAAGCTTTTGGACCACCATGTCAGATCAACTTCATCTATTATAAGCCACATGCTAACTTTTAAAGATTACATGTCACTGTTACCAACGCAAAAAGAATAAAAAGGAAAGAAAATAAAAATCTGGAAAGATAGAGACGAAATTAAATAAAGTGTCAGCCATTTTTTACATCGATATGTAAGGAAAGAACGTTCTTCGTGATTTGTAGTACATAAAATTCATTTGCAAACCGCAATAACTTTCTTTCCTATGTAGAATCTATTAATAGAAATTGTATAACTATAAAGGCAGACTTTTCAGATTGCTGAGTTAACTAAATGTCGCCCTGTGATATGAAGGACGGCTATTGTTTTAAGTACATATGAGAAAATTGTGTTTCATTTCTTTCACGTCTACTTAGCTTATGTTTGGTGCTTCTGACTGATCATGCCAGTCCAGCCATAATATCGCAAAATGTATATTTCTTAATCGGGGTAAAGCAGCCAATCGTAGTTGTGGTATTTCGAGCGGTAATAATCTGTTTGGTAGGATAGGAAATTAAATTATTCTATATCCGCAGAGACTACAGGTGTCGAGGTCTTCAGCTCGATTTGAGGCGCAACACACTTTGGTACTATGCATACAATTATGTTCTTACCAATAACAACTGATACATACAACTGCATATTTTTCTACGTTCATAGAAGGATGATCTATGCAAATTTATGTGTTTATATTTATGGAGATATGGACGTAGGATTATGTTAATGCTGCTTGCAAAATGGATTCCAAAATTTACATAATTATTTTCTAGCTTCGGAAAGGCGCCATATATCGATTTTCATATGTCAGATATAAGCATGGTATATCGGTCTTCATCACAATATATATATATATATATGTGTGTGTGTGTGTGTGTGTGTGTGTGTGTGTGTTCTGTGTGTTATTATATATGCATATATATATAATAAATATATACGTATTTGTTATATATAGATGCATATATATATATATATATACACATGTACAGATATATATATATATATATATATATATATATATATATATATATAGATAGATAGATAGATAGATAGATAGATAGATAGAGGGAGAGAGAGAGACAAAAAGAGAGAGAAAAAGACAGATAGATAGATAGATAGATAGATAGATAGATAGATAGATAAATTTGTTTGTATGTATAGGTGTTAACTATAGGAATTAAAAGCAACTGGAAGGTAAATGTGCAAGTGTTATAATATTTTCAACGAGCTTTCTTGTATTTTTCATCTAGCGCCATTGTTGCTGCTGGGAAGATACTGTTAAATGAAACTGTTTAAGCATAATATCTATCTATCTATCTATCTATCTATCTATCTATCTATCTATCTATCTATCTATCTATTCTAGATTTGTCCAGGAATTTTGAAGTCACATATCTTAAAACAGTTATGTAGCTTGTAACGTATAGAATTACGTAATTTCTTTGAATAATTGGGGAGTTAAACAGTTTCTGACAGCCTTTCTTGATTATTTACTTAATTGTAAGTGTAGTCTAATAAACTTTGTGCGGTCCCCAAGGAAGAGAAACAATTACAAAATAAATGCTTTAGTAAAAAATCAAACACACATTATTTTCAAGGATGTACTTCATTTACTTTATTTATTTATTTAACATTTATTTACTGGTATGATAATAGCAGCATATTGCCAACTAAATTACTTTTAATGTTTTATACTTATTTACTGAAATTGAACCACCCGAAAAGATATGGAGAATACCGTTGCACCTGTGAATATTAATTTAAACACGAGTTTGCAAGTTGGACCAACGATTCTTTACGCGATTATAACCAGTTAAATTTACGTACAATCTGTTTTCATGGAAGGGAACACATTCAACTCTACACTTAGCATAAATATTGTTTATCAGGAAACCAACAATAAATAACCTCATAACAAGTAGTGTTTGCAGGATTTTATGAACAAAGTTTAACCGAAAAGTATCGAAGCTTTAAAAATGAAATAATCTTTAGCCTACTTTAGTAGTATACACTATAATCAATGCAAATGAGATGTGATAAATCATCATAATTGGCTCTGTTTAGAAAATTGGCCTTCAAAATCTAGGTTTAAAACCAAAACTCGAAAACCTACGATGACCGGCGTGAACGTTTCCACTCACTGAATACTTTCATGACATGCCTCTACACAAAAATTCTAGAAATGGTTGTACCCTTAGTGTGAACCCTTAGTAATACTATATTCCGTTCTTCGAAGCATTTACACACACCCGTCTGGCAGGTTACTTACTGATTCAATCTGCCCCACCTCCTTTTCATAACCATATCTCTTTCTTATACTTTTCTTTTTGTCATCATTTTCTTCAAAACCTCTTTATTCTTCACTTTGGTCCACGTGTAGAGATATCAATTGTCAACTGATATCTTGCTATGAAACCAACTGCTACTCGTCAGAGAAATCGCTTTGACACTTATCTGTGTTGGCAAAAAAGGTTAGCTTAATGAAGTGACCCTCCCAAGAAACATGTTAAACGATCCTGACAAAGTACTGACTTAAGCTAGACCTTAAGATGCTAAGAAAATGTTCTCTATACAACAATGTCTTCTAGAAGAGAGAATCACAAAGAAGGAGAGAATACCGGTCGCTGCCACGCGAAAAATTAGATGTTTTATCGTGTTCGCACCTTCAAATAGCCACAACTAGCCTAACCTATGCCTCATTCGTATATAACAGAAGGTTACAACCAAATATAATTTGACTTCAAGGCAAACAGTTATATTTAAGCGACAAGTGTTTGATGGGTACTGGCGGCAGCCTGAGAACGAACCTAGTGTCTGCTCTGAGCTACAACGCTCACATGGTCTGCTCAACATCCCATTGTTAAACAACAATACTGTTACATGAAATGTCCTCTACATCTCTGAGGAAATTGTCTAGCACTCATTACCATGTAAGAGGATTGATATCACATAGCACAATGTGAGAAATTTTATAGATGAAAAAATAAGCTATTTTGAAATAAAGCTAAAATAGCTAGTAATGTTTAGTAACAATAATAGTAAAATAATGTTTTATTTTTTAATCAGCCACTAATTTATTATACTTAATGGACTACAATATGGTTTTATATAGTATGAAACAACTTCTTAATTGTATATTTTAATTCAAATAGAAAGAATATGTTAAAAACTTTCTATTCAATTAGTAATCATGAATAATATAATCATAAATATGCAGTAAAAGATTGACTTTGAATACTAAACAGGCAGACTATTCTTAAGGCATCATATTTTGTACATAGGATTGTCCCACGGGAAAAAATTAAAGAGATTGTTCATGAATTTTGTGACATTTTAATTAGTCCCAGTTCATGGTGGAAACAATAACTGTTCAGTAGTAAATACGAACTAGATAAGATATTCCTATACAGAGACGGTGGAACAAGAACAATCTACCCACCATAGATTAAATAAACGGTTCAGCTGGAAATTCCCTGGAGCTTACACGTTTCGGCACAGCACCTGAGGAATTCCTGAAGGCACAACTGCCGAGAAGTTACGATAAGAATAAAATTGAAAAAAATATTCTGAATGTAAATAATGTGAATAATCATAAATTTTCAACTAAGTAATTCAGAAACTTAAGTCTCGATACAAAATCTAAAAGGTTTCTACGTTATCAAGGTCGGAAATTGTTGTTAGATTGTATTTTAATAGCAAATATTTATCACCTGTTCTAGTTAGTATTATTTTTACTTGAAAACAATCGATTATATATCGTTCTTTAAAGCATTCTCCTAATTTAGACAATTACAATTATCATTATTTCCCCCCTTTAATTCATGCTTCCTTTCAAGGTTAATTCATTTCTAAGTTGTAAAGACTTCGATATGACTCAGTTGTAACATATAAGATGCCTACTATACTATGTTTATACAGGTAAGATTGTATCGAAGCTGTGTGTTAAAGACATTTTCCTCGTGAATATATAGTTCCGAAAATATTCTTGGAAAAATAATTTAATAAAATATCCTTATCCATAGAATTAATTTAATAAAACATAATTATCCATGGCATTAATGAATTAATATCCTCATCCATGCATAATAATGTCTTTTTGTACCTTCGAAAAGGATTAACAATGCTTATAATCAAACATATATACTGTTTTAAAATGTTTATTAAAAATTAATGAACATAACTTTCTAAAGAACAAAGGTATATTTTATTTATTAATCCGACATAGTTTTGTCCCTTAAACATAATTTTTAGTGGATACTCATATTTGAGTAGACGCCCCATGTAATTATTAAACAGTATATTTATTTTCGCATACCGCCATGGAATATCGTAGAAATCTTATTAAACAAAACCATGTGCTCTCCCGAAGGATACAAAACGGCGTCTCTCTTTGCAGAGGCAAACTGTCGTTAGATCACAAATGTCTTAACCGAATCGGCCATGAAGCTTTGCCAATGAAGCAAAATCTGAAAAGAGCTTTTGAGCGAAATACTTTTTGCCATAGTTTCATCGAAACGGAGAGAGAATATTTTTCTTTAATAAGATTTCTAGAATATTTACATTATTCTAACTATTGCCCTCATACTTCTCGCCATATTTATTACAATGTTTCGGCCCTTGTTAGCTCCGGCCTTCTTTAGGTGGCTGGAATGTCGAACTGAACCCTTTACTTCGCTCACTGGAGTAGACTGTTCTTGCCCCACGTGACATGTCTAATGGATGTCAATTATCAGTTATCTCCTGTTAATTCCCCTTTAAAGGCTTCGGTTAGATCCAGTGACAGGACCCAAAGAGTTATAGATCAATACCTGGTTAAGGCGGTGGAGAACTTGGAGAGGGGACATGGCAGGTGGAACTAGAACAGTCTATCCCAGTGAGTGAAGTAATGGATTCAGTTCGACATTCCAACCACCTGAAGAAGGCTGGAGTCTACAACGGCCGAAACGTTGTAATAAATATGACGACAAAAATTGCGGAAATTAGTCCGAATAATGCAAATAGTGTACATAATACATCATCTCAGAAATATAGGCAGATACTGAAGATTTCTCAAATATTCAGGCCAGTAGATGAAAAAAGTTTAATAAATAAATGAAGCGTCTTCTCAAATATGGGTATCCACCCAAAGTGACATTTAAAAAGGTAAAAATAAATGTATGTCTAATATAAATAAATAAATATTACCACCAGTAAATTAAGTAGGAAATGTTAAAAATGTCTACGCGTAACACAAAATGTTAAAGTCCAAGTAGCTGGGGGATTTTAATGAGGAGCAAAAACGTTATTTACATCAAACACTCTAATATTTCGCAGAATAATTGCTGCTGTTAATGTGAAAAAAAAACATCATTTTTCTTCGTCTCCAGCCAGGGTTACTAATAACATCACATCTGAAAAAAACAAAGCAATAATTTCAGGTATGTGATATATACGACAATTGATAGCAGATTACATGAAACTCGGAGCAATTTGATATCAAACAATGTTCAGCTTCAATGCAAGATAGGAAGAGATAAAGAAAATAAGATTTTATTTTCTTATGGCGAAGTCATATTTTTCTAAGCAGAATTAAAAAAAAAACAGAGATCGGCTCAGGTATGTCTAACTGTTGATCACATTATATGACCCATTGCACCTTCTCGAGCTAATGTTTGCCACTGATATGAAATGGGACGATATATGGAATCAATTGCTATGTCTACTGATAGGAGGTTTGAATCACTCTGCCATTCAAGACAATTTTTCACGCCAGAATTTACTTTATAAATTTATACGCCTGCCATTCACCCGTGCAATAAATATTGGTGCGACATCTAGTCTGCCACTTCTTGTATATATCTAGAGATTCTTGAAAACTTCAAAGAATCTGTAATGCTATTGAGCCTGAGTATATATTCCCACCACCATAAAGCAGTTTCCCTGTGTCTTAGATAATAAATATTTTAATATTGATTGTTCTGATGGACTTACCTCTTCGAGACTTACTGAAGAGCCGTACTAGATTAGAAACTAGGTGCCAGCAATTGAAATTGCCATATGTAAATCTTACGCTTGCACTTCTCGGTTTTGGAAATCTTTTCTAGGTTCTTCCCTTCTTGTTAAATACGATCTTAAATGCAACGTCAATCATCATATTGAAAGTTTCTTTTACTCTCTTCTCTCGATAATGTTATATATATATATATATATATATATATATATATATATATATATATATATATATATATACGTCGCTCTCAATTACCGCCTGCGTCTTAGTGACTGTATTACCAAGTAGGCTCATATATATTTCTATATTACTTCAACTGGCATTTTAGTGGATATCTGTATTTCCGTAGACGCATCGTTTTATTTCAAACAGTCTTATATATATATATATATATATATATATATATATATATATATATATATATATATATATATATATATATATATAATTATTTACTTAAAATTTATAACATAAATAAGTTATAAAAACACTACAAAAATAGCCATTTTTTTCAATACATCAACATCAATATATATATATATATATATATATATATATATATATATATATATATATAGTATATATTTATATCAGTCAGAATTCACCACAACGGAAGATTGCATTAGCTGCATGAAACCCCGTGTAGTGTTACCCCGTGTAGTGTTACCGATATTCACTAATATATAATTATAACTCTGTTTCATAACATTGATCACTGTTTTAATAACACCTTGGGAATAAATATACTTACGTACATGCCATTATGTTTTTGCATTTATGTACATTTTTAATTCTGCCCATATATATATATATATATATATATATATATATATATATATATATATATATAAGTAAAATATGTAGAAACAACAAGTGGAGTTTAATATATATAATTGTTTTTTTTTTCTTTTTTTTAAATCTATTAAAATAACAGTGAAAATATTTAAAATTGTAGTTAAAACGAATTCTAACCTAAACACCTTTTAAAATTGTAGTTAAATAAAACGTATTCTAACCTAAACACCTCTCTCAAAGTCCTACCGGAACTTAAATGAATCCAATAAATCACCTACTGAAAAATTAAATTATGATGAAAAGCTAGATGTAGGCCATTGAATGACCCATGTCCTTTGTACATACATGTGAAACTATATATTACTAAGTTTATATAAAAAAAATAGTTTACTAAATCAGAGAAATGAATTAGCTATTTTTGCCGTAAGTGTCATAAATTTTATTTAAATAATATTTAAATATAAAACCACAGCCATAATGAACACGCAAACACTCCTTGTCTGGTTGAATTGGATTTCTCTGTATCCTTGGAAACGTGAATTATGATTTTTGCTGTGTCTTCAAAAACGAGTAATTTTAAAAGTTACTCCAAAATTCGCCTGAGGATGAAATGGAACTAATGTCTTTAATTTAATTACAAAATTAAATTAGGAACTTTCAGCTTCCATTTTTGAAACATGTTTAGAACTGTGTAGCGAAAAAAAAACATATTTTAAATCTATTAATTTATAATATTAAGGCTCTGTAAATTTACATTGAGCACTATTTTGTAAAAATAAAAATGTATAAGAACACCGGATTATATATCTTACTGTTCTTTTTTTATATATATATATATATATATATATATATATATATATATATATATATATATATATATATTTTAATATATATATATATATATATATATATATATATATATATAAACAGGTAGATTTTAATATATATATATATATATATATATATATATATATATATATATATAAAATCTTAAAAGAAAATATTTATACTTAATATCAGAAAGACATATTTCAAATTTCTAGGGAATATAATGAAGGAAAGGTTTTAAAAACTTGATACTGACAGGATATATTGAAGGCAAGTGAAACAAAGGAAAGCAGCGCTCGATCTACCCACAGAGCTTTTTAAATGGCTAGCAGAACAGAAATGAAGAAAGATACCGAATAGGCTAAATATATTAAAGGCTAAAAAGAACAGGAAATGATGGAGCGCCCTGATCATGGAGACTTAGTTACTATCATAGTTAATCAGATTAAGAATACAATTAAAATGTACTTACCAGTTTCGCGCTAAGGCGATCATCAGGACTTAAGAAATCTCCCAATTTCCTGAATAAAAGTGATTTCCAATGTTTGCGGATCGGCTACAAGCATATTCTTCCAAAAATAATCTGGTTGTTTTATATTGCAAGAGAAATATTTACGCTAGGGTTAACTATATGAGAAATTGGGAGATGCAATTACATTTCTTATTTCGTTTTGTTTTTCTATAATGCTATCTATGCGTGTATGTACTTTTCTGTCTATCTGTGTTCCTATGTATCGATTTGCCCAGCCACCTATCATTAATGGCGCATCCTGTAATATGTTTGTCAGGAACATTCAGTGGCAGAAAAAAATTGCAGGTCTAAGTATAGTATATTCAAGATAAGCATACACACAAAATACATAACACATATTATATATATATATATATATATATATATATATATATATATATATATATATATATATATATATATATATATATATATATATATTTGTGTGTATATATATAAATATATGTCTATGTGTGTGTGATAACGTATGTATTGTTGTATCAATTCCGGTGGAGTCACGGTGTTCTTGACCGAGATACAGAAATGTAGTCTCAGCTCTTTTCATCAAAAGATAACTCTTCTATGTAATTTGAAACAACTCACAATAATTATCTCTGATTATTTCATTCACCGCCGCCAACCTCTTCATCATCATTGTCATCAGTACGATCATCATCATTGGATTTCTTTAACGCTCTCTCTTTGAGAAATAACAAACTACTGTTTATTTTGGGTTTGTTTATCGATATTTTTTAGCAATATATTCTCGGATCCACAAAGAAAAAAGACGTTGTTTACTTTTCACCTTTATATAAAATTACCAAATGCAACAATCTCTCTTTCTCTCTCATTTTTCTCTCTCACATTTTTTCTCTCTCTAATTCTGAATGTCTTTGTCTCTCAAAATGTTTGAAAACTACAATTGTATCTTATTTATTAAGTTTCACACAACGAGTTATTTATATACTATATGTCATATCATTTTAATTTATACTGTACGATTTTTAAAATTTAGACAAATTTGGCAGATTCATTTTATTAGAAAAGCTTTCTTCCCTACATATTTTGCAGTTGATTTCATCCTTAAAATTGTTTTCCTGTACTGAAAAGTTTCCCCAGCTTTAACAGTTTTGTCAGGCCCACCCAGTTTTCTTTGCCTGAGGTAAATTGTTTCTTTCTTAGATCCATGGTTTCTACATAAGAGAGAAAATATCATAAATGCTTCCGTAATCAAAACTCCTCCCAAATTATCGGGCTATTGAGAAAAGATCAGTTTCCTACCGATGCAAAAACCTCATTTAATTTCTTTTATTTCTGCTTTGATTTTTTATTTTAATATCAAATATTTTGTTTCTAGTCTCTTTTCTCTTTAAGCCATTTTACGCTTTGCTTTCCTTTTCAGCAGTTTAGCTTAAGCGAATACGTGAAATACGTGGTGTACGTGCGTATATCATAGTTCCAAATTTTGTCCTTATTTCAATATTAAAAGAAATATTTGTTATTCTTTCTATATTTATAATTTCTTTTGATGTGTTACTTCCTAAGTATGCTATGAATTTTCCAATTTAATTCCATTCTTCTAAATGCTTAGTCAAATCTGAATAAAACGTTTTCAGTTATAAATTTTGAAATTCCCTACGTTAAATTCTCATTAATATGTGAATATTAACATCACATTAATATGTGAATATTAATATCACAGTAATTATAGGAATACTTTGCAATACTATTTGCCGTTGACATGAAATGTACTAGTAAAAAACGTCCTTGGTATGACGGTAAACAACATCCGCGTCCTGGGTATGACGATAAACTACGTCCAACTGCATGGCCTCTGATCAAGAGGTTTTGAGAAGCATGGAACCACCTCTTAATTGCTGGTGTTCCCAGGTCTACTCTAACGCGTGGTGGTATCACCTGTAACGGTCCCGGCTAGGGGAAAATAGTTAACCCCCAAATTGTGTACAAAACACTATGGAAGTGTAAAAATAGCTTTTAATACCAGAAATACTTCGTAAAAAATTTTTACCGGCAATGTATTTTTTGCGGAAAAAATATTACCAGAAATACATTTTTGAAAAAAAAAAAATTATCAGCAATAAAAACTTCTCCGTATTAAATAACCTATTGAGGCTGATATGCCGTGAAACAAATCAAACCAAACTAGTAACAAAATATATTGTATTAAATTAATATTTTCCCGAATACTCTAAATATATATTTAAAAATATAATCGGAAATATATCATTACGAGAAATCTGTCTTTGTTCCTAGATAAAGTCCCAAAATATTTTAGATATTATTCTTGAACACAGGAGATAATAATTTGATCACTGCAAAAGCATGAGATGCGCGCCTTTTTTCTTATAAAGAAGTATTTTATTAGTAATAGATAGCGTTTATAAATGTTGGTGTAAAATTATTCTTTGCTAAGTATATTTTTCTTGTGAAGTATTAGTTTGGTGCAAAAATAATGTCGTTTTTTGACGTTCAACTTCCAAAGAGAAAACGGCATTATTTTTGCACCAACCTAATACATCTCTCAGATTCTCTGGCGCACATAATCAATGATATTTACTATTGTGGATCATTTGGGGTGTCGAGACCAACAACATTTACTCATTTTCCACGGCATCCAACACCTCTATTGTTCAGATATCGATGTGTGTGCAAGCCATCAACTACTGAGACGAAAGATCACAAATCCAGATATTAAAAACCCGTAACCATAGTTAGGCGTGCTTTCAAGTACTAGATCTTAGCCAAAGATCACCTCTGATATAACAATTTCCCTTAATCAATCGTCTCATGAGCCCTGTAGTTTTGGGTTGTACCAAAGCTAATAAAATAAAATAAAATAAAATAGAATAGATAATACTAATTTCTAAGAAATTTCTTCCCCATATATGTATTGCCTTTTCCAAATTCTTCTTCGTGCCACATCTCTTCAGGATATAGACCATCATGGCTCTCCACAACTTTCTATCTCATATGGATCTTAGTAGTTTTACTCTCTCTGCTAAGACTCCCGCTTCGTTCCACCATCCATTCATACAAGCTCATGGTGTAAGTGGTTCGGCGACTTCCCCCATCTCTCTTGCCCTCAATATGCCTCTGAGTGTTTAGTTTTCCAAGCGTTACTTCCTCATTATAGGTCCAAAGTATTTCAGCTGTTTTTCCTGATTTTGAGTAGAACTGTTTATTTTTTTCTGTCACCATTTCATTTAAAATTTCCTTTTTACTTAATCGCTTTGTTTATGGAATTTTCCGTACCCTCCTGTTGAATGACATTTCAGCTGGTTCTATTTTCTACATCTTTATGAACACCGACATTGACTGCTATATAAAAAGATAGATATGACAGCAACGAGCACTTTTTTCTTTGTTTGCAACGAAATTTTCCAGTTTCTCACCACCTTAGACTTTGGAATACCTCTTTTGCTACTCAGATCTCTCTGTCGTATTTCTATATTTTATAGCTACCCAATTTATTTTTTATTCGTATCTATTTGATTTATTCCAAGTATAAATTCTGAATTATTCTAACTTTTCCAAATAGATCAGTTTTCCTAGGGATTTTTATAGATCCTTGTAACATACCTTGTTAAATGTTTTGCTTCATCTATAAAATATAATGGTAGATGCTTCTACATTTACATTGTTCTCCCTGATATAATTCTGATAATGAGTATCACACTAATTGTTCCAGTTTCCATGACTAAGGTAAACAGTTCTCGTCCTATCTCCAGTCTTTTTCTACTTCGCGCTCTGTTCATCAGGATTCGCAACATTTGTTTGTTTCTTTGCCCAATTGAACTGATCGTCCTCATGCTTTCGAATTCGTTTGCACCTGATGATCTTAGGTATTGATACAAATATGCATTTAGTGAAGTCCTACGATATGTGGTCACTCTTGTATACATCGTTTAATAGTTCTGTGATTTGGTCAATACTGTATTCGTCTGAGGCTGAATGCATTGCTAGATACGATCCCATAAATTCCTCCTTCTTTGTTCCTGTTTCATTTTCGAAAAGATGATTACTTCCGCAGTCAGAACTTGGCTATGTTTCGCAGTGTAGAATAAAGATTCTGAATATTTTGTTGATAGTTACATAATCTCTCTGCTTTTTTGTGTCTCCTCCAGGGCTTATACATGTCTACAGGCGTCTTGGGTGCTCTTGAAACCAGATGTTGTTCATTACATGATCGTTTGCTGTGCTCTTCTCTCCCCATCTACCGTCGTGCTCATTTTGGGATCCTAGTGCAAAGTTCCCGATTGTTTCGTATCCTTGTTCTTTTCCTAACTTGACATTCTGGTCTCCTGTGATGATTGTTATTTCTTGGGATTTACATGGTAGTTTGGCGTTGTCGATTTCCACCTCCGTGTTGTGCGTTGTCGGTGCTATACATCGATAATTATTTCCCTTTTAGTTTAACCAATAAGATTCTGATTAGACATTTATAAGAAAAAAATAACATGTATTTTGATGTTCATTAACGTTATTAATTGATTTTTGTGACGGGTGTTGTTGACAAATATCACCGATACACGCTAAAAATGATGTAATATTCAATAATTTTAATTGATAAAAAATACCGTAATTCCCGTAATTCCCCATGTAATATATGCATTTTTCTAAATAAAAAATAATAAAATAATAAAAAAAAAGGCAAAATTCGGAGAGCGTATATGCAGAGTTACAACAAATCTTCAAAATTTGCCGTTTCATAGATCGATTTCAGTTGCGAAATGACAACTCAGCACAAACATACGACAATTAGACACTAACATTCGGGGATTGCGACCACATAACGATGTCAAATACAATCATATGTACCTAACAATACTTACAAATGTAAAATAAAATAAGAATAATCATAAAGCTAAATTAGAATAACATTATTCTATGTTTTAAAAACATTATTTTTGTAAAACTACATACAGATCCGTTAGATTGCAGATTTTATCGAAAAAAAAAACAGGTTAATGAGTCTGCGCAGTAGGTACAATATAGGTATTTCCGTTTCCTTTTAGAATTGTGATGATCGGAAATGCTGATCAATATCTTCAATTACAGCTTGAATAAGTCTAGGAACCGCTGGCCGTAATGAAATTGGAGAGGTACAATTTATAGGATTTAATTACCCAACAAGGGGTGCGAATTATGCGTGAGTAGAAGCATTTTCCAACACTTTCAAAAACAATTTTAGAGGGAGCGTATTATGGATGAATGAATATTATACATGGGTAATTATTGTGTTACATATATTAACTATTTTAAAGTCATGTATCCATATTTGTTCATCTCATAACTAGAAATTGCATCAACCGAATTAAAAATGTCATTTATACATCTCTTGTACTAGAACAACTCTTATTTCCATTCCTTTAAAGTAAACAATTCATTCACATTTATAACCAGCAACTTTTTCTTCGATGTAGACGTGATCGTTAAAATATATATTTGTGATTACAGAGATGTTTTAATATAGTTCGCTGTAATAAAATCCATTGGTGAAAAAATATAGTATTCAATATAAAGGTGGTAGAATATTGAATTTATAATATTGAACTTCATAAAACATGATGTATTATGCGCTTAATATGTACAATTAGTTTTTAAAAAAACCTTTGTCATCATTTTTAAGAGCTGCGTAAAATGAAGATGATATAGCGACTAATGCTATATCAGTCAAACTGGATATCAAAACACTGGCAAAAAGCAAATAAAAAAAGCATGATATTTTCAAAGAAGACAGTGAATAATTAACTTAAAATTATCTTTAATTTTAAATGTTGAAAATATCCTTTCAAAACCAATAATTGTAGAGAGACTAATTTGCTAACATTAATAAATGTCCGAACTGAACTTAAAGATTGTCAGAAAATCACTCTAGATAATTTACGAAATCAAAGAAATCCAGACACGACGTATTTTATTATTAATTCTCCCGCGTTGAGATTTGTTTACACTTTATGATTAAAATGTTTAGCAGTAATAACTTGAACGCGGATTCTAAAGAAGAGGAAGATGCCGTCTAAATAGTAGATTACTTGATTAAATATTTTAATTAAAAAAGTACATACTATAACAAATTTAGTGGATATGCGGTTAGTCTAAGGAATAGTGGAATGAGATGTTGGAGAGCTGTGTGGAGTTCATTTCATTCACTTGCGCGTAAATACTACTGGAGAAGACAGGAATCCATCTTTTCTCCTCGTCCACAATGGGTATAAAGTACGACATACTGGTCCCTGTAGCATTGGTTGACAAACAATCGAGAAAGTAATCTTCGAATTCAAAAAATCCTGGCGATGATTTGACTCTCTTGACCAAGACACACTTCAGGCTCTCTCATGTGCAAAACATCATTGATAGTATTACGGTTGCAGTAAATGTGGTGCTCCTACGACTCGAAGCACTACAGGACTTATGATAACTTAAAGAAATCTTTACATTTTCAACTGAAAAGTGGTCATGATATTCTGATATCGTACTTGGATACTTTGCATGGAGGCAGGTACTAAACTTACATCAGTATGGATGTTGGTCATAAGTATATTGTATCCATTTGGTATCAAACATTAGTAAATGTAATTAATTCATTTTCTTCTGCTGGGCGCTCTCTTGGTAGACATGAACGAAGTATTGTATTCAAAGTATCTGAGCTTTTTCACACACATATTACATCTCACTTTTATCTCTCTCTCTCTTTCTCTCTCTCTCTCACACACACACACACACACACACACATATATATATATATATATATATATATATATATATATATATATATATATACGCAAACACAACTAAGACCTGTAGACACCACTGAGGATTATGGGTATACAGCTCTTAACAACCCTAGGCGTTGCCGTTGTTGTTCCCGCAGCAAGTACATTTATAGCAGATGAAGTCACTAACTGTACACCCAAGTGATTTTGAATTCACAGTTGACTTTCACCTAAGCTGGTTAACAACCAAACCTAAAAAAAGAAATCCAGCCCTACTGGTAGGAAGAACATATGGAGACATAAGATTCCCAATGCTATTTTCCGAAAGTGAAGAATGTAACAGACTTAACTGGAATTTGAACTCTACCCTCCGATAAAACTCATTTCAAGATGCTAATATTTAAATTCTTTCCATACTAGGAGTGCGAAAATTGCTGGAATAGTAATACCATAAGTATAACAATTAGATACATTCATGTCCATGATTAATAGCACGTTTGTTCAAGAAAAATTATTTCGAAGAAATTAGTTGAATATATATATATATATATATATATATATATATATATATATATATATATGTGTGTGTGTGTGTGTGTGTGTGTATGTGTGTGTATGTGTGTGTGGAAGTGTGTGCTTGTATATATATATATATGTTTGTGTGTGTGTCTGTGGATGTGTTTTTATATATATATATATATATATATATATGTGTGTGTGTGGATGCGTGTGTGTAATTGTGTATATATATGTGTGTGTGTGGATGTGTGTGCTTGTATATATATATATATATATATATATATATATATAGATAGATAGATAGATAGATAGAAGATAGATAGATTAAGCGGCTTGGATTGAGAAATCGCAGAGCCGAATTCGAATTCCAGTCGAATCCATTACATTCACTTACGTGCTAATACCCTTGGGAAAGGTATAAATCCTCTTCCTCTCCCTCCAGCTATGGGTAAAATAGCAGGACAGACTGGGTTCTATAGCCTTGGATGGCAAATGGTCTAGGAGAAGGACAACTCTGAACCTGCGGAGGGTCGTTTGTGAACCTTGTGGCATTCGGTGCACCAGGTCTCTGTATTCGTCCCTTCAAAAAGTGTGGATGGTCCTGCACGAGGCCTTCACCACTATAATCAAATCTCATGCGCCGGTGTCGGGCTTCTCGGTTTTCCTGGAAACTGATCTGCTTGACCCTCATACGTCGAATCTCGACGGGTGAGTCGATTAATCGATAAATATATAATTCATATTTTTAATTTCCTAGAAAACCGTCATTGATTTAACTAACAAGATGCTTCTTTCTAGTTAAATGATGTGGCATCTCCGTTCAAATGACATTCAGACCGTTAAATGTAATTAATACTGTTTAATTATAAATAAAGCATTTACTTTAAATAAATTGTTACTAAAAATAACGTATAATCAATATGTATATATATATATATATATATATATATATATATATATATATATATATATTCTAATTACTTGAGAAGTATAGCACAATTGTTTGAGATATGATGATGTGAGCGAGAGCATTTACTAATTTTTAGTTTAATTACAAATGAACTTATCAAATGAAATATGTGTAAACAGAGAAAATAATTGATTCCAAATTCTTACCTATGCAGAATTGTGGTTCTCCGTGGTCCGCGAGAATGCTCAATATGAATTTGTTAAAGTGAGATTGAATTAAAATGAGTGAGGAAATGTTCAACTGAAAAGAGCGCTACGAAAAGGTAGGTAGGTAGGTAGTCGTAGTCGTCGTAGTAGTAGAAGAAGAAAATAAGAAGAAGAAGAAGAAGAAGAAGAAAGAAAGAAAGAAAGAAAGAAAGAAAGAAAGAAAATAAAATTCCTAATAGGTTTATTCATTATGGGAAATATGTGGATCCTATTTCTCTGCCAGTTTCTGAGTGCATTTACATTATGATGATCCGATAATTATGAACAGATGTGAAATTATCTATTTATTTATAGCCGACCTTTCAGAATACGTGTATTCATCTATGTTAAATACATTTCTGAGATATTGTTGAACAGTTCACAGACTAACCAAGAAGGAAATAATTATAAGCAATGAAATGTATGTATTATGGTGTACCATTTCGTTTCTGAAGTCTCTCGAATCCTCAAAATTTAAAACAAAGTCGGATTTGGGAAACTGAGAAAAATCATCAGTCTATTATCGTCTATAGCCCAAGCAAAATTGTTAAACATTACTTAAAAAATAATTTGTTTCAAAATATTATTCTGTGTGAAATCACCTAATTTATTTGTGAATGTTACTCAGGGAGATGAAAATTTTAGATGATTTATAAGAAATGGAATCTAGAAGAAAAATGTAAAATGTATCAGAAAGAAAATCTCTATAAATTCACAGCAATTTTTTTAATAAATGATGCTTGAATCTTTTATTACACAACGTAAATATTTAAAAACGAGAAGGAAAGAATTATTCCAAAGTGGAAGGAGTTTTCATGTTACGGGTTTTGTCCTTTAAGACTTGATAAGACTTATTTTATGTTTGCTTCGATGACATTATGCATGCGCACGACCGAAAGAGAGACGCTTAGAATTTTAACTTTAAAATGTTGATTTTTATATATGTTTGGATATATAATAAAGCCTATATCGTTTTCGTTCTTTTCTTTTTTTTCTTTTTTGTTTACGTTTCTATCTTTTTTATTATTAAACTTGCCACATTGTTATAATAGATCTGACAAGAAAAGTGAAACATTGGAAGAAACTGGACGCAAATTTACAGGCGATCATCTAGCGATAAAAGCACTTCCGAAATATTTTCCTGTTTGTAAACTGTTTTCTTGTTGGTATTTAAAGTATTGTTTGTAAAAGACCCGTTTTGTTTTCCTAAAATCTTTTACTTAAATTCCTCGAGGTTTCTCTGTTGTATTTTTTGTGGCCTCAATTAGAGGCAATACAGTAAATTCATCCCTAAGTTTTAGTTTACATGGTGTATGACGAGCAGGTTTTTATCATATCTCAGTTGCGTCCCTGCCTTCGGGCCGAGTGCGACACAATTGTTGCCCCGTATGAGGACAGAATTGCATCTAAGGAAAATCCCACACTGTCAGATGCCCAGCCCTAGAATGCACCCTTTCGGTTTCGGCTGGGGTGGAGCTGCTCGGAGAAATTTTTATTCTTGGTCCTAGTGTACACTCTCAGTTTCCCCACATTAAACCTGAACTTGTGTGACATCTTTTCTCTCAGTAGGGAAACTAGGGCAAATATTTAAAGTTTAAACTTATTATTTTGTTTTGAATGAATTAAGTTGTTATTGTTTTGGACGTAGATGTGAGAAATGTTGAGTTTAGATAAATTCTTTTCAATTATAGTTCTGAGAGTTGGTGAATAGAATAATATATTTCGATTTGTTGGGTTTTCCAGGAAGGATCGCTTTTATATTTTACCATATTTTATTAGCCTTTTGTTTCGCACTGAATCTTCTATTATCACAATGTTGAAATTTAATATCATAACATCTTCTAAATCTCAGCGTGACTTTTTCCCTCTTGCGCATATGTACTCGCATCAACGTAAACTTAATCGAAACGCGCCACCCGACGAGATCTGATCAAACTATATCGTAATTCTTGCTATGGTAACGTAGCTAAAGTACACAGTGAATCCGCTTAATACATAATCAATCTTGAACTCTATCCCACATACACATTAATTTATAACGTTATCGCACACTTCCGTTGTTTATAGCATTGTTTAGAAGCAAACGGTGTAGAGTCTCAGCATTCCACAGAGATTCCATCAATGACCATGGCTTGAGGTGTAGTTTTGAACTATCACCATATTCTACAGATCTCGCCCTACTGACATTAACCACGTTGAAAATATCAAGATTTCAAGAAGTAAACGAAATCCAAGAAAATGCGACGAGGTAGTGTCTCAATAAACCAAAAAATGGAGTTCCAGAAATGCTGCCATCAATGCTGGATAATATGTATAGATTCACGAAAGGAATACTTCGAAGAAAATTAAATGAAGGGTTGATATTTGTTGTAGTTTTATTTTTCTAGCATCAGTCCTGCTACTATTTTATCAGACCATGTGTGTATGAATATGTCTGTGTGTTTATGTATGTGTCTGTGTGGGCATGAATGTGTCTGTGTGGTTATGTATGTGTCTGTGTGGGCATGAATGTGTCTGTGTGGTTATGTATGTGTCTGTGTGGGCATGAATGTGTCTGTGTGGTTATGTATGTGTCTGTGTGGGCATGAATGCGTCTGTGTGTTTATGTATGTGTCTGTGTGGGCATGAATGTGTCTGTGTGGTTATGTATGTGTCTGTGTGGGCATGAATGTGTCTGTGTGGTTATGTATGTGTCTGTGTGGGCATGAATGTGTCTGTGTGGTTATGTATGTGTCTGTGTGGGCATGAATGTGTCTGTGTGGGTATGTTCTCGAAGCTTTATTGAACATGAAGACCAGGTGACCAGAATTTGAATCTTAATGTGACAATTATTGAAGTAATACTATGAGAATTTCTTCGAAGAAGGCTTGTCAATTAATATTTAAGTACTGTTCGTTCATTTTATTCATTTTCTCTTTAACGGAATATTCTACGAAAGCAACAGAAATATGATAAAGGAAATAAAAATAAAAGATTTATAATGATTTATAAATATATATTTGCTCAAATACTTGCGTGTGGCAGGAATACTGGTTAATAAATAAATCGTCCTACACACTATTAATGACATACCTTCATATATTTACATCTACATCGCTTTCTTTCGCGCTGACGTTCTTCTAGTTCGCGCTGGTTCTTCTAGGATCAGCGAAGGTAAGCCAAGTCGAGCTTTGTCAGTACGTAGGTGTGTAGCCGGTTGAGAATACTAGGTGCTATAAGCGTGGCTGTGCGGGTGGTGTAGTAGATAATGGCTCAAAATTGAAAATCGGAGCGCCGAGGTTCAGTTCCAGTTGCATTCGATATATTCACATACGTACAAATACACTTCCAAATACCATTCGTCTCCCGACTATGGGTTTCATTTCTGGGATTTTATCAGTAAATCGTTAGTATTTTCCAAAAAACGTTTACAATCTAAAAATATTTTCTTTATTTAAATAACCTGCAACAGGTTGATAGGCCATATACAACTAATCATTATATCAGTATCGCTCTTTCCAAGCCTCTCTCTCTCTCTCTCTCTCTCTATATATATATATATATATATATATATATATATATATATATATAGTCTTAACGTGTGCTATATTTATGGGATAAAGTGCTCAATATCAGAGAATCTGATATCTCTTTTCGGAAAGATAAATTTGTGGGATCAGAAAACACAACGTCAGAATTAATTAACTCACACATTTTGATTTTGAAATTTTCTTAAAAATTATTTAATCACCAGTCACTTGCCTTCACCCGAAGATGTACAATGTAATGTCGAAACACGAAAACTATAGTGTAGCGATTTCAACATGTTTTTGTTATAATATGCTATAATAACGCAATGATGTTCCTCTACTATGTATTGAGCACTTTTTTTAAAGTAAATACTACGAACAGCGGAATTTTACTTCATCTGTTCTTTCTCCCACTTGTGCATATATATATATATATATATATATATATATATATATATATATTGTTGAGGGGTCCTCCCCTTTTTACACAAATGACTCACCAGAGTATATACATATACTACTGCTACGAGAACACAAACAGAAAACACAGAGCGAGAGAGCAAGACCGAAGAATCGAGTCTAGTCCAGAGTAACAGAGTAAAAGGTTATAAGTAACCGGAAGAGTGAGGGTGAGGTGACAGCGTTGTAGGAGTCACAGTGAGCGAGCACATAGACTCAGTATGAAGTCATACAGCGATACTTCAATACCAAAGACTGTATATATATTTTGCTACTAACCCGTATTCCTGGAACTACTAACCTGCTTTACCAGTTTGTATTATTATGTTAATACATTATTTTCATATTTTCATTCCTGGCGTTTGTTATTTATTGGTACCGGATTTCAACCTGGAATCCACAACAACTTGGCGACGAGGATATCGAAGTCACACGGGAACAAGAAAAAAGACAAAATTCTCCCTCGTCAACTTGGCGACGAAGACTTCGAACTCACACGGAAGGAAAAAAACATTCTCTCTCGTCGACCACAACAACTTTGGCGACGAGGAAATTCTCCCTTGTCGACCACAACGACTTGGTGTCGAGAAATTTGGACCTACACGGAAAGAAAAAAATTCTCTCTTCTCACCACAACAGCTTGGGCGACAAGAATTTGCATTTCTCGGAGACTCAAAAAAGAAGATTGCCGTTTTGCCAGTATCCACAACACCTGGGTAACAAAGTGTTACGAGGATTAAAATACGGAAAATCGAGTTTAAAAATATTGTAGTAGAACTTATAAAATACCAAAATGAACAACAATTACAACTCCATGATGCAGAAGGAAAATCATGAAAAACAAATGCAAAATGAAGAAAGACTAATTGTAAAAGTAGCGAGTAATACACAACAACAAAATATTGAAAAAGAGGCGACTTTTTCTCAAGACGCAGTATGGAACACGATAGAAACATTCAAACATTCCCTAGAAGAGGATAAAAATTTCGGGGACTTTTTCAGACGTCATGAAGACATCTTCAACATCGATTGTCAAAACTGGACGGAAGTAAAAAAGCTACGACCGTTACTCAGAAAATTAGGAACGGAGAATACACAAAATTCGGGGATTACATTTTGCCAAACAAGACAAATGATTTAACGTTTGATGAAGCAGTTACATGCCTGACGGAGCTTTTCAGCTCGAAAACGTCACTTTTTCAGAAACGGTGGATATGTCTTAACCTCGTAAAGGATGAAAATGAGGACTATTGCACGTTCGCCGCAATCGTGAATAAACATTGCGACGATTTCAAGTTGGCAGAAACCCCAGGTAATTTCAAGTGTCTTATTTTTTTACAAGGGTTAGGCTCAGCAAAGAATATAGAAATGCGCAAAAGAATGCTTTCAAAACTGCAAAATGAACCTGGATTAACACTACAAAAACTATCGGAAGAATGCCAAAAATGCCTGAGCATAAAGAAAGACTCGAAGGGTATTGAGGGGTCAGGAGTATCACATATACGTAAGTTAAACAAAAGTTTACGTTTTTCACCCTCCCCGGAATGAAAACAAAAAATTCTATAAGAATGAAAAAAGTACAACGTACAGGGCAAATAATGACGAAAATCAAAGTAAATATAAGCCCCCCTCCCAAATCTGCATGTTATCGATGTGGAGGACTACACTGGAATAAGGATTGTCGTTTTAAATATAAAAACTGTCTTGCGTGTGCAAAAATGGGTCACAAGGCATCCTAATGTAGGAACAGAAAATTTACTAGGAGGATAAGAGCTACTAGAATCCATGACGAAGACAATACTAACATCATGGAATATGTGGAACTGGAAACCTTAAATAAAAAGATAAAATTGCAACTTGACTGAGGTTCCGATATAACGATAATTAACCTGCAGACATGGAGAAAGCTTACTAGACCAACCATGTTACATACACAAAAAATTACTAAGTCTGTTACAGGAAAGCGTATAAAATTCGTAGGAGAAGGAATCCTAAATGTAAAATTTCACGGAAAAATAAGAAAACTCAAAATATTCGTAATGAAAGATACAGAAAATCTGGTGGGAACTGACTGGATGCAAAATTCGACGTATGGTATTTAACTATCAGTTCGTTTTGTAAGTGTGCAGCTAGAATTGAATTAAAAGAAAATGTCCAACCAGTATGTAAAAAGAAGCGAAACATGCCATTTGATAAGTTATTGCCTCACAAGAATAAACACCAGCATACACCTATAGTACACAAGAGATCATTCAGACCTGGAGAACGGGTTTACTTTAGGATGCTCAGGAACCACATGGCTTGCTGGGAATCTGGCACAATAATTAACAGACTAGGAAATGTGATGTACACAGTACAAGGCGAAAAGTTTACCCACAGAAGACATATTGACCAAATACAAAAAAGACGTGTTTAAGAGCCAAGCTCGTCACCCGCTGAAAATGACGATTCAATGGATGCAATCTTTGAAGCTTTTGAGATTCAAAGACCACAGGAAGACACAGAAACTAGAAGGTCAAACAGGAAGAGAAAATTTACCGAACTTCTAATTATCGACCATAAGAAAAAAAAAACTAACTTCCCCGAAAAAAAGGGTCCTAAGGAGGTGGGTGTTGAGGGGTTCACCCCTTTTCACACAAATGGACTCACCAGAGTATATACATATACTACTGCTACGAGGACACAGAGACAGAACACACAGAGCGACAGAGCAAGAACGAAGAGTCGAGTCGAGTCCAGAGTGATAGAGTAAAACGTTGTAGGTAACCGGAAGTTTGAGGGTGAGGTAACAGCGTTGTAGGAGTCACAGTGAGCGAGCACATAGACTAAGTAAGAAGTAATACAGCGATACTTCAATACCAAAGACTGTTTATATATATTGCTACTAACCTGTATTCCTGGAACTACTAACCTGCTTTACCAGTTTGTATTATTACATTAATACACTATTTTCATATATTCATCTCTGGCGTTTATTTATTTATTTATTATTACCGGATTTCAACCCGGAATCCACAACAATAATAAAACAGACAATTATTTAATCATTTCATGTTGAACACAACTCACTATTGACAGGATGGATCTTAGATGAATTCCATCCTTATGGACTATTCGTATTCGATGACGCTGAGTTCCATTGGTGATAACTCCACTTTTATATATAGAAAGCAGATGCTTTGCACTTTAATATCATTTATTCTAGTATTGTCACACAAATTAACAAGTACAATTTCACGAAATTTTGTCAGATCATTCAACATGATCTCCATTTTATTAATGTATTCCTTCCTTCCTAATATAACCAATCAAAACCCATTGTCGGGTTTCGTAATATAGATGTCGTTCCTGACTTTTATGGATGTAATCGTTTGAAACTGTGCCCACAGAAAATAACAGGAAGGGAGGAATAATGCAGAACACCAACTTTCTGGTATGAACAGAACGTTCCATCTCAGTAAGAGTGACATCCGAGATATTGACCAAATGCCTGTCTCGGTTTCTATTTTCTATACCAAATTATTTAAAGATGAGGGTATTAATATATTTGTGATTCTTAAGATTGACACGCTCCTCAAAACGCAAACAAATCGTAGAAATGCATCGTGAAAACCGAAAGACATCAAGAAATGATAAGTAATCCCGAATGTTTGCCAGCGAAGGACGATAAAGATATAAAAAAGTGTTATAATAACTTGAAACTTTATCAAGCTCATAATTAATATATTCCTGCTTGATAAACAAGTCGGAATTTATCTTAATTTTAAGCAATCTACACTTCATAAAGAACGGGTCTACATTGTCCGATAGACAGGACTGCAAAATGTCAAAAGTGATTAATGCTACTACATTCGTTACTAATTTCACTGTGGTATCGATCGGAGCGATATTTAAATAAATATATGATACCACACAACTTAAACAGATAAAACCTCATATATTTCCCTTGAAAGTTAACTGTTGTCCGGCTTAGACATCATCAGAAAAACCATTGGCAAATAATATAATATAATATAACGAGAATCGCGAAATAATAGACATACTGGGAAAGACACTATTTAATATTAAGTTGAATTTTAATCGCTGTTCCTAGTCTCCTCCCAGTATGTATGTTATCCCGCGATTCATTACATTCGTTACATTATATTAGTCAGCGCAACAATTTTTCCGAGGAGGTGAAAAAGTTTATATATATATATATATAATGTTTATGTATATATATATATAATGTTTAAATATTTATATATATATATATATATATATATATATATATATATATGTAATGTTTATGTATATAAATATAAATATATTAAAAGTTATTCAGTTTTTATATATATATATATATATATATATATATATATATATACCCGGTACTTATTGGAAAGCTTTCAGTGATAGAGCTAACATAAATGACCCACAGTGTATCAGTAAATCTCCAAATATTCATTGTTAGCTTTTTGCTTTTTACTTGTTTTTTTCTTAATATGTTCTACTCCTAGACTTGTTGTTAACCAAGTCTAATTCGACTAGTTGATCCTGATTTTTAGACAATAACTATATGGAGGTGAGATGTATTCATAGATATCCCTCTGGAAAATGTGGCAATAAATGCAACGAATACAACCTGAATTCGAACTCAGCTAACCATTACACCATCTACACATCCAATATACGACAAATCTTACTAACTCTCGTTAATAAGATTTCTCGAATATTCTGGCCAGTAGACAAAAATAAATTATTAGACATTTTAATGAATAAACGGAAATATGAGAATCCTATAAAATAATGTTTAATATGATAAAAGCTGCCGTATTAATCAATAAATAAATAAACATTACTTCTTTAGTTTGGATAAGAAATTGAGCAGATAAGACATATTTAGAATGTATGACGTGAAGGGTTTTACTTAATGAAGGATTTTCGATGCTTGATCGGCAAATTTAATTCGAGACTGTGTCTGTATAAGTAATTCGAATCTAACGACAGTTTCTCCTGCAAAGGGAGACGCTCGTTCGTATGCCACCGGAATTTGCATGTTTTTCTTTATTAAGATTTTTCGAATATTCAAGGCGGTAGGCGAAGATAAGATAAGATTGTGTTTAATAAATGAACAAAGCATCGAATTAAAAATCATTATCCACTGATATAACATTCAAAGTAATAAAAACTCTCTGATTCATGAGTAAAAAATCCATTAATGAAAGACTCTTCAGTAAAGTGAATCGAGTTCTCTCAGTCACTGTGTGTTTATGAAAAAATAAATACGCTTAAATTCACCTTCATCCCGGCTGTGCACCAAAGCTTAGGAGTAGAATCTGACGTCAATCCAGCTGGGTTTCGATCCTAGCAAGAGGCAACCGGATTTCTAGCGACACTGATGAGATGTGATACAGCGAAGCAGTCTGTCTGTTAATGACTAATATATATAACTTGGAAATATATATATATATATATATATTTTTTTTTTTCCAACAGGATAAAATCCAGGTAGTGCTCAATGTACAAAACACAATAAGAATATAATATAAAGGATAAAACACTAATATTCCATGGTTATAATTTGTTACATTAGAATCGTAATCAGGATACAAATTCAATTTGATTATAGCCATGGAATATCAGTGTTTATGCCTTTTACACACACACACACACACACACACACATATATATATATATATATATATATATAAATATATATATATGTATATACAGATAATAATAATAATAATAATAATAATAATAATAATAATAATATAAGTAATTATACTCGTCTGGAAAAACATTAGATGTTTTGTCTTGTAGATGAACAAACCAATACCCAAGGAAATAAAAGGGATAAAAGAGAGATAAAAAAAAGAATGAACTAAGAATATGTAATTCAGGCGAAAAAAAAAAAAAGAAAAGTGCCACGCAAATCTACCAAGGTGTCACCTACGCAGATCGTTAAGGGTACACTGGCTATCCGCATAGGTGAAACCTTGTTTGGTTTACCTGGCTCTTTAGGTTCATAGTTATACACACACACACACACACACACACACACACACACACACACACACACACATATATATATATATATATATATGTGTGTATATATATATGTGTGTGTGTGTTTGTGCGTGGGGGGCACTGAGTCCAACGACAAGCGGTAGCATTGTGTCATATTATAAGCCAATTTCAGTGACTACTTTTATATTTTCCTTGCCTCTATCTCTAGTATTGAACACTAAAACCATATTTTTATCATGTCTGTGTGTGTGTGTGCTTGCGTGCGAGCTTGCGTATGTGTTGTATGTATAAAGGTGTAATTGTTATATGTGTTATATATATATATATGTGTGTGTGTGTGTGTGTGTGTACGCGTGCATATGTGTGTGTGTGTGTCTGTTCTTCATAAGCCTTCAGCATTATAATAAAATGATATGCGAATAGTCTGTTTGTTCAGTTCAAGGGACTGATTTGCTTTACGTCCATATCTCGAAATCGACATATGAGTCCAGTATATATATATATATATATATATATATATATATATATATATATATATATATATATATATATATATATATATATATATATAAAAGAGATAAACTTGCACAGGAAACATTTAAGTATATTATCGTGGGGAAAAATGTGAACTGGCAAAATGCAAGAGAATCACGTATGAGTTTGTTCCCTTTTATGTTTGTGCATCGTATAATGATTGTTAAGCACATCCGGTAATTTGACCGTTCAAGTGTGACGTATTGAAAATTACACAACAGAACAATAGACACGTTTAGAGTTTCCAAGCAACTCCAACCTGATAAGATTACTTTACCGAAAAAAGATGGTAAGCATCATGACGAGTAAATAAAGGAATCTATACAATAACAAAATCAATCGGAAAAATGTGAAAATAAATACAAAATATTGAAAAAAAGGAAGACAAGCCCTTTTTTCCATTTATTTTCAAGAGGTTGATATGTTATGTTTTTTCAGTTATATTTTCGACTGTATGAAGGAATTTGGTGTGGCCCGTTGGCTGATGCGTCTTTCATCTTCACTGTGCGAAATAGTTTTCAAAAGAATCCGTTCTAGTCTTCCTCTTTAGCTTGGTTTTCTTCCTAACCGTATTGTTCTTTTCCTACCGCGTTTTTGTTCATAGATTCTTTTTTTTCTCATTTGATGAATTCCGGCTGAAAATCCAAACAGCGTAGGATACGTTGGGAAGGAAATATAGCGGCCCACTCGAAATATCGTCATAAGATATGGAAAAGATTGAAAATGTAATAGCTAAAACAAAGCACATTCTCATTCCCTCTCTTGCTATTTGCTTATATACTTCCCCATTACACCCACCCACACCCACACCCCACACACACACACACACACACACACATATATATATATATATATATATATATATATATATATATATATATATATATATATATGTATGTATATGGGGAAAACGATATATACATTTTTATATATCAAAATAGTTTTCGACCCTGAAAATTCATACAAAACAATTTTAGACACACGAATTCACATATCACAATCAATTTTAGATTTTCCTCTCTGTCTGCCTGTATGTTAGCCTTCCTCTTTATATATATATATATATATATATATATATATATATATATATATATATATATATATATATATCAAGAAAAAAAATTATACACACAATATTAACACACGCGCACATATCTTAATCAATTTTATATTCTTCTCTCTATCTCTCTATCCCTCACTATATATATATATATATATATATATATATATATATATATATATATATATATATATATATATCGACTCTCCTGTCGCGTATGAGGGGTCAGGCCGATAAGTCTCCAGGAAACCGACATCCCGACACCGGCACATGAGATTTGTTTATAGTGGTGAAGGCCTTGTGCAGGACCAGCCACATTTTTAATATATATATATATATATATATATATATATATATATATATATATATATATATATATATATATATTAACTGAAGAATGTTAATATATATATATATATATATATATATATATATATATTTATTCTGTTCCTAAATCATTTCTAGTGCATGTTTAAATATCTGTAGCTTGAATTTAATAACCATTCGTTGACTCAGTGAAGTTGCTAATCACAAAATATCTATGGGCAAAACATAAAGTTTAAAATTGCCTCTACGTTCTGCTATTTTTATCAATAAACTACAACCAAAAAGATAAGGCCTCTAAGGCGCTAGGAGTCACTGAAATAAAACGAAATATTTTAGTAAGACGAAATAATAATAAAATAAGAAGATTCAGAAGGAAAGTTTATAGTCTATGATATTGCATTTAAAATGTCCGCCACCATCTTCTGTCTTTCTGATTAAACAGTGCTGAAAACAGTTAAAAATTCACACATATAATCTGCACGATTATATGTGATCATGGCTCTTCTTACCCTTTGTTAATGCTAGTAGTAATGTATTTTTACGTTATCACCCATTCTCTGTTGCGCTATTCATTCACATAAGCTCGTCAGATAACTTTTTTGCCTTCCTATGACCTGTGAGTGACAAGTTTTCCAAGCGTTCTTTCCTCATTATGTTGTCAGAAATTACAAGTGTCTCTTCCAGATTCGAAGTTTAAGATACCATTTATGTTTCCATTTTCTTTAAGTCATCCTCGTTTCTTTCCCGCTCTTTCAATGTTATTCTCAATCATCTTATGTAGTAACCACATCTCTGTCGCTTTGAATATTCTCTTCACCTGTACGGACATTGGTCAGCACGGTTTTCTTGTTTCTAACGAAATGTTTCTTTGTTTCTTGATTAGCTTTATAAAGGCGTATGTTTCTATTCCAAGGCGCATTTGAAATTGTGCATCACTACGTTTGTAATCCGCCTGCCAGATATCTAAACTTCTGTACTTGTTTCACTTTGGCATCTAAATGTACAAAACAGCAACAAATGCTTTTTATAAACGTTTTGAATCATTGATTACCTGGGTAATGAAAAATATGAAATAAAATGAAAAAAAAAAATTAAAAAAATGAAATATAGGTAATATATATAAGATTTAATATACACATGATAAAAATGTAATTAATTTAACAAAACATTTTGATGAATATGAATTATTTCGATAGGAAAGAATATCAAAATGAGTTGATGATTTTTTATTTTTAAATATTTAAGATTTTCAGTAATTTTTTGCAGCAAGAATAACATAACCTAGAAGATTGTTGTACCAGGAAGCGAGAAAACGTTAATTGCACGCATGCACGCACACATGCACGCGCACACACACACACACACATCATAAATTCTTTCCAAACAGTTTCTTTTCTCGCAATTCTCGATTGTGGACATATCTTCCTGTTCCATGTTTTCCAGCAAATTTTAATCTGCATAATTATAAATACATTGTTAATAGCTATCTGATGTCCTGATTACTCTCCATCCCTTTCTTGACCCGTAGCAATATTCTTGTTTCTAACTCTCCCACCCCCGTCTCTGTGACTTTAAAATCATCTATATTATCTTGTTGGGAACTGATATTGATGCCTTATTTTAGAAGTTAAAATTGACCGCTACCTATTGAGAAATTAAATGTGAGTACATTATTATTATTCTGTTAAAGATAGATGAATAATAAATATTCAACATCTCCGCATATGAAATAACATTAGTAAAATTAGATATGATAAGCTGTGAACTTACACGACAATACATTGTCTCTCACTTTGGTGCACATAAACACGTACAAACCCATCTGTCATTATATATATATATATATATATATATATATATATATATATATATATATGTGTGTGTGTGTGTGTGTGTGTGTGTGTGTGTGTGTGTGTGTTTGTTTGTTCTAATTGTAACAGCAAAATTGTCCAAAATGTGTAACGGCGGAATTGTCCATCCCCCAAAATTTTAATATCTAAAAGAAAAAAAAAGCTAAACTGATCCTGTGTCTTTTTTCCAGGTTTTCAGAGAAGACGTTTAGCCATCTTGATATTGTCCATTCAAGAACCATCAATCAAACGGTGAATGTGTTTAAAATAGTGAGAAGATTAGACAGGAAATCTGGATTAGGAGGTCACAAGAGCAAGAGGGATTATAATTTTAAGTTAGAACTAAAGAAATGAATTTGAAAAATCCAACTCAATGTATAAGACGTTTGAACTGTGACAGAGAACTTTCACCTATGGCAGTTCAAATAGTAGTGAAAAAAGATTTAAAAATGAAATAGTACGTGAAGATATTCACTAACATCACTACGCGATCAGATGTGTGACAAGGTCGAATTTAAAGTGGAGTGAACGAGTCAGTAGGCTTGGGCAAAAATTCCACGTAGACGCCGTATACACGAGTTCAGGTAGCTGTCTTCCCAGACGAGAATCTTTGACATAGCCTCGTCTGGGGCTCTTTTCTGCTCGGAGGCAGAGAGTTTAACCACTACAAATGGAAGAGAAACCCAAGAGATTCCAAAATGAAATCGTACGTGAAATATGTGATAACTTGTTACACCAGGACAGAAAGTTAGAAAGTTAGAGAGGGCGATGATCATCTTTTTATAAGTTGGAAACTGATCTTGGAATATATATATATATATATATATATATATATATATATATATATAGTGTGTATATATATAGTGTGTATATATATATATATATTTATTTATATATATATATATATATAGTGTGTATATTTAGGCAGCAGTTTTTCATTGATGCATGTTTCATTATATAGACAAGTTTTGTCTATTTATTTTAAGTAAGTTCCTTTCATATTGTCTGATAAGTTTAATAACATTATCATTGAAGGACAAAAGGAAATCACCATATTGATACATGTTTAAATACAATCTAAGCTTTCGACTTACATAAGCCATTATCAAAGATGACAATTACTTTTCAATATATCAACCAATACACGGAACAATAATGATAGTCTGTTTTTGTTGCATGAAAAATTTCAAAGCAACGACTAACTAGTGTATACGAGACGCGGAAGCGAAAATCGAGTCGCAGCTCATGACGTCACACATGGCCACGCGAGAGTGAAAACGAGAAGTATGAAGAATGTGAAACCGTTGCTATAAAACAATATGCCTGGCCGTGTATACAATTCCGGAAAATACTTATTGAAATCACAACTATACTTAAACATGAAAGCAATAGACAAAAACTAAAAATTCTTGAAACTATATACATAAAACAGTTGAAACCTAATCTGAACTAAATAAACTACGAAATGTCCACACACGTTTTTAAATTCCTATAATTGATAACCGAAGCCATTGGTTTTTTCCTGGTAAAAGTCTAGCCGAAAGTACACGTGTATACAGTGTGTGTGTGTGTGTGTGTGTGTGTGTGTGTGTGTGTGTGTGTGTGTGTGTGTGTGTCCGTGTGCTTTTTATCAGTATTTTTAGTTTCTTTATAATTACTATTTTGGGAAAAATCAATATGTGGGTGTGTTGTCATTAGTGATTATTGTCTCGAGATTATTTTGTTAATACTTTGAACAATTTCATGAGCCATTCATTTATCATGGTAACAAAGATTGTACCTGTTTATGTTTTTTCTCCTTTTCCGTGTCTGTGCTGCAAGAGAAGTGTTAATAACATGTCTACTAGCCTTTTTGTTTAGTTTCCAAAAACTATGGCCCCCTTCGAAAAAACAGTGCTGTTTAAGCTGGGTCTACTGAATTTGTTTTTAATACCTTTAAATTCTTTTCAGAAATAGATGTACATAATATGTCTATTACGCATATTTAGAATATGTATTTGAGGCACGATGGATAGCTGCTCGGATTGAGGAATCAGAGAGCCAGTTTCAAATTCCAGTTGATTCAATTATATTCACTTACGTGTTAATACTCTTGGGAAAGGTATGACTTCTCTTCTTCTTCCCCCACCCAGCTATGGGTAAATAGCAGGACAAACCGGATTCTGTAGCTTGGATGGTAACTGGTCTAACGCAGTAAGAAATGTCAATCTAATGCGGTAAAAATCTGCCTCATCAGTCATCTATCGAAATATACATGATCGCCTAAGCGTTAATCACGCATGGTACATAACCGAATGAGTTGTATAAAAGATGATCTGCTGCCCATATATACGGGATGTCTTAAAAATGTAGGCAGACTTTTACAGTGTATAGCTCAACTTGCTTCCTTTTTAGATTTACACATTAGTATTATTAATGTTATCTAATTATTGATCAAAGAAAGTTCACCCTGAAATGTCACTGGACGTACGAAAATGCAGTTGAGTTTCAAAGTCAGTATCGACGATAGTTTCATTCAGATCCACCAACGCAGCTTACAATCATATGAATTAGAGATGAGTTTGAAGCTGATGGTACTGTACACGATGTGCTCAAGAACTGTTCCGGGAGAGCACGGATATCAACCACGCGCTGTGAAGCAAGAAATTGTGACAGAAAACTTCGACAAAATTCAAGTAAACTATGTAAATGTAAATTGCTACATTTGATTCCATGAAGTCACGTTGTCAGCAATGTCTGGATACTAACGGACGTCAATATGAAAACATGCGATGACAAAATCTTAAGAGGATGCATTTATAATAAACATCGTTTTCATACGCATTATTTAAATTAGATAAAGTTTATTCTAGTTTCTTAAATTCTTTCATGGGAAAACTTGCAAATGTGTATATTAGTGATACCTTACATATATATATATATATATATATATAATGAATAACTGGGATATATATATATATATATATATATATATATATATATATATATATATATAATGAACAACAGGGATAGATAGATAGATAGATAGATAGATAGATAGAAGTAAACAAATAATAGGAAACTTCTGTTCATCTGACAGCAACTGAAAACTTTGCTAGAGATGATCTTCTTAAAGATGCCGCTTATTATACACGATATCAATGTAAAATTATGAAGCCAACAATTGTTCGAGACGTTTTTTGTTGGTTATGCGTCTGTCTAGATTCCGTTTTACATTTTTTTTTCTTTATTTGGATGAAATGACCTTTTTGATTCTGTCACAGACGTTTAGGAATTCCTTTTCTTTTTTTTTTCTCTATTCTACGTTTTATATTCATCGCGAGAATGTGCTCGTATTTGTGAGTGTGGGTGTGTACTGTCGAAAAAATATATAAACCGCTGGAATCTATTGTGATGCAAAACCAAGCCTGGGGATTCAAAACGAAAAGACTGGAGGTAAAAAATGATAAAGAAAAGTAAAATAGGAAATTTCGAAATAAAGAACAGAGTTGATCGGAATGCGAATGCAAGAAAAAAAAACGTGTCGTTACGTGTAGAGGAAAGATGATGAGATGTAGAAGACATTCAGGGGCGATTTATTCTGACTAGTATTTTCGCATATTTTTGTCTTTTTTGTTTTCATTTTCCTTGGCATTTCAGAAAGAAAACTTTTATGTTATACCTTCTCACTTATTTTCATTTGCATTTTTTGCTTCGTAACTACCAATAATTATAATCAGAGTGTAGTACATGTGCTATATGTGAAATGCGGAAAATTCTAAAATATATTGTTGGAAAGATGGGTTTGTGGTTCATAACTCTCAAAGTATATGAATTCAACATTTTCAGAAGTGAAGTTTAAGTCAGTGAGCAATTTTTCTCATATATATTTTATAAGGACCAACATAGATGACAAAAGAAGAGGAAGAGAATATTATATTTACATGCTTACAGAATGTTAAACAAAAGAGAAACGTTTATATCCTCATCAGTAGTGTGTGAGCACGTATTTGTTATGTACATGTGATTTGGTTTAATTTTTCTAGCCAGTTTGATGGGTGACTAAATCACCGTAGATGGGAAGACAAGACAATTTTTTTCGGGCCGCTACCTGTTTCAGAGAGAGAGAGAGAGAGAGAGAGAGAGAGAGAGAGAGAGAGAGAGAGATGCCTAGCCACAACGTGGGTTAATTAGATATTTATACATACATATATATATGTGTGTGTGTATGTGTATACATATATATATATATATATATATATATATATATATATATACATGTGAAATGAGAATGAAATTCGTAACATTCAATTTAAAAGGGAGTTCAATACAAAAGTAGTGCAATATTCTTTATTTTAGGATATTACATCAAAAACATTTAAAAAAACGCTACACAAATGCAATCATGTTTCGATGCGTATTAACACATCTCATCAGGCGTTAGTAAATAACTGGTGAGTAGACAATTTATTGAGATTTAAAAACAACATACAACCTCCTTTTCATGAGAAAGAGTAAGAAAGAAAAGAGAGGAAATAATTTCAGAGTTTGTTTTGTTTTTATTCAGATCCACTAATCGGAACGTGTTAAGCTAAGTTCAAAATAAGGGGAAAACGAAATTTAAGAAGCAGTCATACATAAGAAGTCATGACCCGCAGATTTAGAAGCATAGACGGCATCCAGAAGTCATGACCCGCAGATTTAGAAGCATAGACGGCATCCAGAAGTCATATACGATTCGGTGTCAATGCCTACAGTGTTATACAGTAGATGATGTCATTTCCTATGAAAGATGAAAGGTAGTTTAACAAGGTACTCGACACACTATATTCTGTTAGTTTACAAATCATATCTTTATAGTTGGTAAATAAACAAGCCCTTTAAGAAACAAATGTAAAGTTATCCAAATTATTTAAACCTAGATGTCAAACACAATTATTTCAACATATCCATGTAGGAAAAATATTTAAACATATACATCACGCAAAATAAAATAGAATGTAAATGACGTCACACATTATGAAATGGACAAAGACCGACAATTATTTTAAGACATTTTTCTGTTTATACATTCATAATGTGTTACGTCATTTGTTTACATTTGATACTCCATGAGCAGATATGAATGTACGTGCAAGATTCATGGGAGATTCGAGTTCAAATACAGGAAATAAAACCTTGCTAACCGAAAGCGCCTCTGTAGCCAAATCGGTAAAGGCACGTCAAGCTAAATGACGGTTCTGTATATGATACAGATTCGAATCCTGTCGGAGGACGAATATTTTCGGTAAATGTTGTTTAATTCTGTTTATTATAAACAGAACATTCACTTGTATCTAAAAAAAAGTATGTATAAACATTAAAATGTTTTAAAATAATTGTCGGTCTTTGTCCATATTATAATATATGTTATTTTTTTTTGTTATTTTTGTTTGTCTGTACGTTTATATATTGGATCGGATTTCCTACATTTTTCGACCCATTTCAACAAAACTTCACAGAACTGCGCAAAATGACTTTGCGGTGGTTGTGTCAGCGCCAAAAATTTGGAAAAACACAATTGTTTTGCACGAAATCAATTTGAAAACACGATAAAACACAATTTTATCGCCAGAATGAAAGGAGGACAACTCATATCCAGTTATAATTATTATAAAAACCCAGGTTGTTTGTGTGTGTGTTCGTTTATATATGGGATCGAATTTCCTACATTTTTCAACCGATTTCAACAAAACTTCACTTTTTTTGGCAGGTAGTGTTTATTTATTGTCTTGCACACTTTTTTCTTTATTTTTACATTCAGAATGCTTTAAAAATTGCATTTACAAGACAATTGTTTATAATAAAATTCTATTCAATCGGTAGACTCATAACGATTGAAAACAATGTTTTTGTTTGAGTTTGGGTTTGAACAATTCTTAAAAAAAACCGAAAAAATCAAAAAAAAAAAAAAAAGAAACTAATTAAGTCATGCGTGTTCGTCAACCTTAAACAATAATTTTTGTCAATTTTATTTTTCAGTCTTTATGATGGTCGATGCTTGATCTATCTCTTACTGTTACATCTCCGGGCAACGCCGGACTCTACTGCTAGTAACATATATATTGGTATCAATGTTATTTTTTCATAAATTATTTCTGATGTTCATCCAGTTTAGCAATTTTGATGAGTTGAAAGAAAGTTTAGAAACTGGCCATTATGTTTGTTGTTCCAAGCATTTTCGTTTCATTCTTTATGCATTTCAATGGTTTCTTTCTTAATATTTTTACTATGCTGTCTTGTATTTTGTGTGATAAATAGTAATTATAAACTGTGAAAAAGTGTGTTTGTGATTTCATGTTTGGGTATCCTTAAGAAACAGCAAATAGGTTAATATTGTTTAGGCTGATGCCTATCTAAAGCTGTTTCATAAAAAGAAGCACACTAATTTAAATACGTCTTTTTCCATTAGAATTTCTAATCATCGTCTTATTGAAAGGAATTTCTCTAATACATAAATATGAAATTATGCTTGTGTTACAAAATGGAACACAAAAGTTTTAATAACAACACGTTTCATTTTCGTTTTCACGTGAGAATAAAAGTCAAAACGGTGTTAGTGTTTGTTTAAAGCCATTAATATCTACTTGCTATAGTTTTTTAGCTCAATTAGCTTGTACTCTCAATTAGCTTGTACTCTCAATTAGCTCGTACTCTCAAATAGCTCGTATTTATATTTTCTCACTCAGTTTTTGATTTGATTGCCATCTACCAATGATAAAATTATTTTCTCTCATTCATCTAACTTATCTACAATTTCATTTGAATTTTCAAATGTCTGGTGCATTTCCTATTTTCTACTACTGGAAAATTATCAGGTTTGAGATTAATATAAAGTTAGTAATTTTTATATTTTTACTTCATCTAAAAATGAACATTTAGATCAAAACAGTTTTCCTGGGAAAAATTCGATTCCAGTAATTCTTGGTCCAGTTTAATATAATTTATTTAAATATTCATAGAAGCAATATTATACGTAATGGTAGTTTTCTGAGTTAATAATAATATTACCAGTAGCATTAATAAGGTTGAAGAACCGGTTTAATATTAATCAACTTTGTGTGTTAATAATCAAAAAAATGATATTACGCAATATTACACAATAGAAACACAATTTTATGAAGGAAATCGCCTGGAAAGTCCGTTAAATATAAATATATATATATATATATATATATATATATATATATATATATATATATAATTCCCTATATGCTTTTGGGTTTGCTACAGGTGGAATAATCCGACATTGTTCTGCTTTTTTTTCACTGACTTTTTCTTTTGAGTGAGAATTTAATATTTTGGGGGTAAGGAGTTTAAGAAATGATTCAAAATGTAAAATCTCATTTGTTTATTTCCTAATGTCTTTTTTTTATGACACCTCCGCCAAATTGTAATGGCATGTGTGATTTATCCTATAAAAATTATCATTGGCGTTGGAAAGTTTAGAATTTGTCGAATGGCATTCTGTGTCCGCATTTCCACATGTAAGTTATTCTAAATTTTATACAATTTGAAATCATGTTTTTCTCCTCTTTTATTTCATTTTAAATCTATTTCATTTATTTAACTTTAATTCTTTCATTTTATTTTTTTTATTTTTTCCAATAACACTCAATACAAAAGGATATTCACCTTTTACATTTTATCTGGTAGGGGTTACTGTGGTTTTAAAACTTTTTATACCTTATATCATTTCATATGTTACCCCACTGAATACAGTACTTAATAATGAACTCTTGAAACATGGCCATCTGCATATAATCCTCTTCCCCCTTATCTCATTGACATGACAAGCTCATTAGTCTTGCTCGGTTGTCGTCCTAGAGTTGGTAACTTGAACATAATTACCACTTGTAGGTCAAGGATAAAACGCAAAAACTTAAAAAATCTCAATGCTTCTTAAGGAATCGGTCATCACCCGGGTAAACAAGGGTCACGTACCTCGGAGAGGAACGAGTCCAGGACTGAATTATCTGGCAGCGGAACAAACTCTTTCAACAACGAAGAAACACTTGGTCACGAAAGATGAACTATTTTCCAACCTCGGACCAAGTGACTCAATGCCAAATCAATTAATAAAAGGAAAGTGGGGAAAATGATCTTGCGAAGAGTAACAACAAGTCATGACATCCTTTTTCACCGCAATCGAAAACCCACAAAAGAACACCATGGATCAGGCATACCAAATATGGAGAACTATGGTAGGAACTGGAATAAGACCAAATCTCAACCCCAACATGCTTCCTAATATCCGCAAAAACATTGCACAAAAAGACACTACTGAAATGCAGAAATAGATGAAATAAAACTAGATATAAAATAATACTATAACTCACCACTTAAACAATAAAGAGATGAGAGTAGAAGTAAAAGTAAATAAAATACAAAATAATAATCTACCAGGAAATAAAAACGAAGCATATGTGTCATAACTTGCAGTTATCCAGACTATGTCACTGAAGATGATTCCAAATACATTAGGGTTATATTCCTTGAAAACCACACAGGTTAAATTACCGAAGTGTAAAACCACATCATCCAAGTACTCAGTACAATAACTCTGACGCAAATGTCAGACAGAGACCAACTCACAAAAATTAATATGACAAAGTCCAATAAGCACAAACCAAATATACAACGCTGCAGCAGAAACATTGTTAACGGACAAATCACTGACAAACATTACAGAAGTTAATAATGTCATATACGCAACAGCTTTATCAGCTACTGGGAAGCCTGGGGTAAAAACAATGAAAAGATCAAACAACAGACAAAGAGAGCCAGCTTCGAAAGTAAAACTGGTGTGAAAAATAAAGGAAATCAGATGTTTGAGAATTAGTTATTAGATGAGATCATAAGAAATCCAAATTTCTCACCACACAAATGCAGGGATATCAAGCGGAAATATAAAATTGTCTCATCCAATGAAATTCCATCAATCAAGGAAATGGTAAATCAAAACTTCAGTTAAAAGAAGAGAGAAGAAACGGGCCATAAGGAATCTTTCAGGGAATTTGGAAAAACATTTATTGATGTCAAAAAGTCATCATCTATTGAAAAAGTGCAGAACTTTTGGGACAATATTTGGAGCAGCCCAAAGGAATATAATCCCAATGTAAAATTGATCCAACAGGAAAAGATCGAATGCTGGATAGGCCACTACAAGGATGGGAAAATATAACCACGAATAATTTTAACCAAGTTCTACTGAAATCATGGAATTGGAAATCCTCAGGAAAGGTAATGTGCATAATTTATAGCTCTATTATCTGTCATCAATCGATAAAAACCTTGCACAAACTTTATCAATGCTTATTAATAATCCAAATTATGTCCCAGAATGGAATCACTGAAGGTATTACATATCTCATGCAAAAGCGAGTTTAACAGATGTTCCGAAAAAGTATAGGCCAATAACATGCCTGTTTACCACGTATAAATTGATCACGTCTGTCCTGACGAAATGAATTTATTCTTTTCTCGAAGAAAACAACATTCTTCCACTGGAACAAAAGGGATGCAAGAGAAGTCCATATGGTTGCAAAGATCAACTGCTTATAAATGAAATGATCTTGGAAAATTGCAGGAAAAGATGTAGAAATCTTAGCACAACATGGACAGATAAATCGTAAGTCATTTAAGACTCTGGAAATCTATAAAGTCTCCCCTGTGATTTGCTTAAACGCAGCATGGAAACATGGAAAAATATATTATATTAAATCCCACCAGAGGCACTACCAAATCTAACCACCTGAGTATCTGAGGAGGAATCTTTCAAAGAAACTTCCTGTCACTCCTTCAGTTTTCTCTGTGCTTAATACCCATGAACTAAACAATAATAGCTATGAATACTAACTAAACAATAAAGTATTCAATTTTCTACTGTACATGGATTATCTCAAACTCTTTGCCAAAGACGAAAATGATTTGAAGGGCCGCGTCAATACTGTAGAATGTTTCAGTGACGATTTCGGCATGGATTTCGGGTTAAATTATTGTGCAAAACTAGCATTCAAGAGAGGAAAAATTATAGAAACACAATAATTTTAGATTTCGTCGCAAAGACTAGGGAAGTGGAACATGTAGAAGCCTATATCTAACTAGGAATTAGCGAAGGATATTGAATACAGCATAGACAAATCAAAGAAGGTAAGTGCGTCTGGTACTGAATACTGATCTGAATTTAAATAATAGACTATCAGTCATAAATTCTGGCTGTCGATGTGGGGCACTACAGATTCAAAATCCTTTACTGAACAATAATTGATATTAAGCGAATTCACGCAAAAATGACAAAGCTTCACACCTGCCACCGCATACAAATTCCCAAAGCTGAAGTTGATTGGCTGTATGTACCCAAATCCGAGGGAGTCAGAGGATCAGTTCAACTCGAACTGTCTGACAAAACTACAACAATTGGCCTCCAAAGATACCTGGAAACTGCAGGAGACTGGATGATGATGAAAGTTCAAAATGGGGTTTCAGATGGGTGAAGAAATGCAAGAAAAGCATAATCGCAGACTGCAACTGCAAAATACTTAACAAAGAAAGCAAAGGCAAATGCAACCGACCAGATCCAGAAACGGTGGCAAGATAAACAGTTTAACGGTCAATACTCTGTCCGTACTAAACTGCTGTAGACCAACTCCATACACATCAGTTGTTACATAGTGCAGAATTAAAAACTAAAAGTTTTATTCTCGCCGCAAAGGAACAATGCTTGCTAACTATAAATTACCAAGCTCAAATACTGAAAAATTGTATTAGCCCAAAATGCAGATTTTGTGATAAATATAGAGAAACAATTTAAAGTCTTGTAACAGGTTGCGCGGTATTGGGACCCACTGAATATAAAACTCGGCATGACAGTGAGGGTCAATATCTGCATTGCCAAATATACAACTTTTACGGAAAGGAAACTGCAAGAAATAGGTATGAAGACAAACCAGATCCAGTTATGGTGACAGAATCTGTAAAATTTTCATGGAACTTTACAATACACACGGGCAGAATAATCAAATCTAATCGCCAAGTCATCGTGATTCGAGACGGCAAAGACAATATGTGCCTTGGAATTGACATGATAGTCCTTTCAGACTGCAATATATTTTTGAAGACTATCAAAACACAAGGACTTTGAAATCGAAATCTCAAATATGTGGCGCATAAGGACAACAACAATTACAGTTGTACTTGGAACCCTCCGATTGATTGGGAAACATTCCAGTAGACTCATTGAAGGGTTTACTGATCGCTTACGCATTGAAGTAATGTAAAATAAAATTTTCTCAGAAATACAATTACTATGTAAAATATGGGTAATGTTTTTTTTGTTTTTTTTTAAATGTTCAGGTGAAAATGTCATTATGCCAATTCTGACTTAAGGTCCCTGACCTGGAACCGGAACGAAATCAGTATACACCAGAAAGCAAAGGAAATAACAATAATAATAATAATAATAATAATAATAATAATAAACAAATAAGAAGAAAAGAAGAAATATGCAAAATGTCAGATGTTTGAACATTAACGATCCTTCGAATTTTTAACATGAATGTCATGAAGGTACTCTCACATTTTTCTACAAATTTTGGTCATTGCATAAAGATGTCAAATGCTGAGGGTCCACATATTATGTGGAACAAGAAACAATCCCATGAGTACCATCGGAATTACAGGGTTTTCAATGGTGATATGCCGCTTGTTTGTATACCGTTTCACTGCCACGAAGTTGTATATATATATATATATATATATATATATATATATATATCAGGTCATCCCATAAGTTCTGTCCGAATTTTGAGAAAACAAGTGGCCAAATGTTACATTTAATTACAGATTGTATCAACAATGCATTTTCCTTGATTATCTATGACTTCCTTCCATCTATTTACAAGTTTACTAATTCCATTACTGTAACATTATTTTGGCTTTGATTCGAAGAACTCACAAATGTCAGTTTTAACCTCTTCCTGTGTTACA